>OX123193.2:16833695-16960297 GCA_944739405.2 Euclidia mi
ATCCCGAGATGGCGGAACAGCACCAGACATCGTCCGGAAAGGGGGCTAACACCACCCCGGAGCTGCAGACCAGGCGTGCGGAACACGAGGGCGACCTTCGTGCTTTCGACGCCCTTCGTGCGAAGGGTGGCATCACGCGGGGCCTGCAGCGCTGGGTTGAGGCCTACTTCCGGGCGATGGATGTCATGATGGGGGAGATGAGGAAGGAGGATCTCACCCCCACCGATTTCAAGACCCTGCAGGTGGTCCAGGCCGTGTTCCCGGACATATTGACCGGACCGGACACTGTCGCCACTACCACCACGGCGACTACCGGCCGAAGCAGGCCGTGTTTGTGGTGGACCGCCTGGATAACTGGACGGTCCACTTCAAGGAGCTGGCCGCCCAACTTGGCCACTCTCCCAACGGGCGCCCCTTTGGCAAGGGTATCAGGTTCACGCCCCGCGATGACCAGGAGCTCCGAGTCATTCAGGCGTACCTGGACAACTTGGGCCAAGACCAGGCGCCATACTACGCCATCGCACCGCCCTCGGCGAGACCGCTGAAGGTAGCCATCCGAGGTCTTCCAGCCGACACCCCCGCGGAGGAGATCACCAAAGACCTGACCGACAAGGGAGTGCCGGTCAGGTATAGCAAGCATATCCGGGCCCGAACGGGCAGACCGGGATGCATCTTCTTCGCGGAGGTGGACAAGACTCCCGAAGCCGCAAAGGCCGCGTATGCGGTCAACGAGGTCCTCCTCATGCCAGGAGTGACAGTGGAGGCCTGGAGGGGCAAAAAGGGCCCCTCACAATGCCACCGATGCCAGGGCTTCCGTCACAGCTCCCACAACTGCCACAGGCCCCTTGCCTGTGTGCGTTGCGGTGGCGGACACCACGCCACGGATTGCCCCACGCCCAAAGGACCAACCACCGACTTGCGCAAATTGCCAAGGAGCCCACACCGCGAGCAGTCCTGCTTGCCCCGCGTATAAGCGGGAAGTACGCAGCCGCAAAGTGGGACTCGTGGCCAAGACCGGCCCTCCAAAGCTATTCGCCCACCCCAACCAAGTCGGGGAATCAGCCGCGACCAACCTGATGGCCAAAGCCAACGCTCCGGCTGAGAAGGGACCCACGGCGACTACTCAGCCGAAGAAAAAGAAGAAGAAGAAGCCTCAACTCGGACCGGGCCAACCCCCTGCGGCCACTGCAGGGGATGGACCTGCCAAGCCAGCCTCCGCCACCAGCGAAAAAGAGCAGCTCGCCGCCCTTCTCTCTCTGTTCGCTCAGAGGGTTAGGGCCGGCGACATAGATATAACAGGAATGCTGCAGACCATCCCCTCCAATGGATAAGCCACTAAGGGCGGTCCATTGGAATGCCCAGTCCCTGTCTGGGAAGATAGGCCTCCTACGCCTCTTCGTCAAGGAGCAGCAAGTCGACATCATGCTGATAAGTGAGACCCACCTGAAGCACACCGCCCCACTCAAGATCCCGGGGTACATCGTCTACAGGCAGGATGAGGTCTCGCCGGCAGGCATAGCCTACCGGGGACTTGCTGTCCTGGTGAAGAGGTCAATGGTGCATCAACTCGTCGAGCCGAAGAGACACAACACCATCTACGCCCTCGGTGTTGATGTTCAAGTCGGCGGACGGGAGATGCGCCTATACGCGGCCTATCGACCGCCAGGGACCGGCTCTATTAGCTCCTTCAACGTGGCCGAGTTGAGGAATCTTCTTCTTCCATCCACGCCCACCATCATCGCGGGAGACCTGAATGCCAAGCACCCGGCATGGCATTGCGCAAGCAGCGACCGAGCGGGAGAGCTCATCTTCCAGGATGCCAGCACCTACAATTACGAAGTCGCCGGCCCCCGAGAGCCTACCCGGCTGGATCCCTCGGGGCGTAATGACAACGTGCTGGACATCCTGATCTCCCGAGGACTGAGGGCATCTCCCACGCAAGAGGTCCTGCCAGACCTGCCCTCCGACCACCGACCGGTATTACTGGTGTTCAGGGAACCCGCGACGATGGTCAACCTGCCAAGACCACGTACCCAGACAAACTGGGACCAGTTCGAGGAAGAGCTGGCCGGCTACCATCAGCCGTCCACCATCCACACTTTTGAGGAAGTCGATGCAGCCGCCGAGGAGCTCTCCAGCACCATTCAGGCCGCGCTTCGAGCATCCTCGAGCACCAGGGTCAACTCCGAGAGGCGGGCACCCCTTCCCGCCTCGATACGGAAGCTGCTCGAGGAAAAGCGCGATGCCAAGAAGACCTGGATGAGAACTCGGCACCCCAGGGACAAAACCCGGTACAACCGCCTCACCAACGCGCTCAAGGCCGCTCTGTGGGAGCACAGGGGGGACGAGTGGGAGCAACACCTGTCTCACATCGAGGATAACCAGGCCTCGTTATCACGCCTCTGCAGACAGCTATCTGTGGACCCAAACCCGACGCGCCCCCTGCTCGGAAGAGACGGCCTTTTGCGCTACAAGGCTGAAGATCGGGCGGCGATCATCGCGAGCAGCCTCGAACAACAGTTCACCCCCCACGAGGTCCAAGACGAGGCCCACTCACGAAAGGTAGAGGAGCTAGTCCGGCCCTACCTCTCAACGCCCCTCGTCTCATCGGATGGAGGTGACCTGCTGGTGACCCCGCAAGAGGTTGCAGCGGTGATCCGCAAAACCAACCCCTGGAAGGCGCCTGGTGAGGACGGCATCCCGAACTCCGCGCTGCATCGACTTCCTCGGAAATCGCTGATTGCAGCGACCCAGCTCTTCAACGGCATCCTGAGAACCGGCCACTTCCCGACCAGCTGGAAGCGGGGCCGGGTCATTGTTCTCCCCAAGCCCGGCAAGGACCTCAGGAAGCCGGAGAACTACAGGCCCATCACTCTCCTCTCGACGACGTCCAAGGTGTTCGAGCGGCTGCTGCTGACGAAGATCACCCCGCACCTCAGCCCGAGGCCCGAACAATTCGGGTTTCGCCAGGCACACTCTACCACGCTGCAGCTGACTCGCGTACTGGGCGAGATGGCCACGTGGATGAACAAGCGAGGCCACACGGTGACCGTGATGCTCGACATGGAGAAGGCGTTCGACAGGGTGTGGCATGACGGCCTCATCTACAAACTGTCGACGTCCACTATCCCACGACAACTCATCACGGTCATCGCATCATTTCTCCGAGGGAGAACCTTCCGTCGAGCCGTCGAGGAGGTCACGTCAAAGGAGAGGACCATCAAGGCCGGAGTCCCACAGGGGAGCTGTCTCTCCCCAGTTTTGTACGCCCACTACACGGACGACATCCCAGTAGTGGGCGACGTGAAGCTGGCGCTATTTGCGGACGACGCCGCGTACCTGTCCAGCTCACGGAACGCCAAACACGCTGCACGGAAGCTGAGCCCGACACTTGAAGCGCTCCCGGGCTGGCAGAAGAAGTGGAGGCTCAAGTGCAACGTGTCCAAGACCCAGGCTATGGTGACTGGACGGGTACAGTACCCGCCGTGCCTCAAGCTGATGGAGGAGGAAATCCCTTGGTCGCCGACGGTCAAGTACCTGGGCGTCACAATCGACCGGAACCTGACGATGTCACATCACGTCGGAACAATCGTCGCGAAGGCCCAGGTAGCCAGGGCGAAGCTTCGCCCGCTGCTGTCCTCGAGATTGCCGTTGAGAGCCAAGCTGGCCCTCTACAAAACTTACATCAGGTCACGCCTCACCTATGCGGGGCCGGCCTGGTACAACATGACAGCGAGGACCACTCGGCAGCGACTGCAGCGGGTGGAGAACGTGTGCCTTCGCCTGGCGGTCGACGCGCCCAGGTACCTGAAAAACGCGACCATCCATCGGGACCTCAAATGGGAGCCGATCGAGGGATTCGTGAGCGGGCTGGCCCGGGGTATGTTCGAGCGAGTAGATCGCTCAGAGCATCCCCACCTAGTCAACATCGCTCCACTCCCCCATCCAGAGGCAACAAACCTCATCCGGAGGAGACTGAAGCGCCCCGCTCGGGAACTGATCCCAGTTCCCTCGAGCGGGGCTTCTTCTTCACCACCACCATCACCACCATCATCACAACATCAGCAAGATGACCAGCCGCCGCCCTCTCGCAGGCGACTAACTGGGCCTCTCCCAACGGAGACTCACCCGGTTGGTCAGCCTCGAGGGCGGCCAACCCACTGACCGGCCCATAGTAATGGGCCGCGTAGACAACCTCCTTAAGGAGTAAACCTCCCAAAGGTACCCCCACTACCCCGAAGGGGTTGTGAGAAGAAGACCTACGACATCCCTTATCAGTTGAGCGTGAAACGTCAACAGGTACACATCTCGTCAATCTCCAAGTAAGAAAATTTCCCGGAAATGGATACAACAGCGGAAGCCGCGGCTAAAGCAGTTATCCTATTGCAACAGGGCCTGAGTCAACGTCAAGTGGCTCGTACTTTGCAGATGAGCCAGTCAGCGGTATCAAGAATATACCGAAGGCACCGGAAGACTGGTGGCTTTCACCGACGAAGAGGTTCCGGTAGAAATTGGTCCACTTCGGAGGCAGACGATCGCTTTATCGTCCGTACTTCGCTGAGGAATAATTCTCTCACTGGGGTCCAAGTTCAACGGGAGCTCCGAGAAACACGTGGGGTAGCTGTAAGTTCTTGGACAGTGAGAAGAAGACTCAAGGCAGCAACCCTCACTCCAAGAAGACCAGCAACGGGTCCCAAATTGACTGCAGGTCATCGA
Organism: Euclidia mi; assembly: GCA_944739405.2. Lineage (NCBI taxonomy): Eukaryota > Metazoa > Arthropoda > Insecta > Lepidoptera > Erebidae > Euclidia > Euclidia mi. The sequence continues at coordinate 16,838,412 of OX123193.2, forward strand.
GCAGCCCGGCTACGTTTTGCAAGAGAACACGTCGATTGGACTGAGGATCAATGGCGCTCTTTTCTCTTCGCGGATGAAAGCAGAGTATGCCTACATGGTAGCGACAGAAGAAGAAGGGTGTACAGAAGGCAGGGGAGTGATACGCACAATGCTGCATAGCAGAAACTGTTGCGTACGGAGGAGGTTCCTGCATGGTGTGGGCTGGCATATCAATGGAAGCAAAAACTGAACTGGTTTTCATTGAAACTGGCCGCCATGTGGGGGGGTTGACCGCACATCCGGTATATTGAAGATATCATAGAAGACCAAGTCATCCCATACGCTGGTTTTATTGGAGAAAACTTCATCCTGATGCAGGATAATGCCCGTCCACACAGCGCAAATGTCGTGCGGCAGTACCTACGAGAAGTGGGTATCGCTGTTATGGACTGTCCAGCTCGTAGTCCGGACTTGAACCCTATTGAACATTTATGGGATGACCTAAAGAGAAGAATCCGGGCTAGAGATCCTGCACCAGGTTCAAGAGCTGACCTGCAAGCGGCTCTGACCGAGGAATGGGAGGGTATACCACAAGACAGAGTGAAGTACCTCATTGGGTCAATGAGGAACCGTTTAGAAACTGTCATCAGAGCAAGAGGGAGTAACATTCGTTACTAAAGTGGTGATCATTATATAATAAAGTTTATTTAAAATGTTATGATGTCTTTTATTTTAAAATTTTTACCCTTAATTTTTCAAGTTTTAGTACTCGCAAAGTTTAAAAACATTTATTGTTCAAGAAAATGAGTACAAGTTAAGTATTTGTACTCATTTTAAAGCCAACATCTAGAACTTAAAGAATTTAAGACCTAAGTTAAGATTTAGGTCTTAATTTTAAAACTAGTGCACTTTGAGTGCGAAAGTATGAAGTGAGTCGATTTTTTTGCTCGCCAGTGTATATACTCAAATTTCTACTGCTAAAATTGACACTTACACGAATTATCTGCTAGTAGAACTCCTCTGATGGTTTCCAGATAGATTATATAAGAAATCACATAATTTGGTATACAGACAAACTCATACATACATCACAGTAAGCACAGTAGGAAAACAACAAAAACAGTGGGAAATAATATGCCAAGCTCGTTCAAAGGCTTTAATATGTCGCGGTTTGATTATTAACAACAAACTTTAAAGCCTTTGAAAGTCTTCGCCAGCAGCAGCCGCTCGAACACCTTGGACGTCGTCGAGAGGAGAGTGATGGGCCTGTAGTTCTCCGGCTTCCTGAGGTCCTTGCCGGGCTTGGGGAGAACAACAATATTAGGAACCACAAATATTTAAACATTGGCTTCATTTAGTCTTGTTATAGTATTTATATAGCTGTAAATTAAAGAAAATAATATACATAAAATATTGAATTTATTATAACAAGTATTGTTATAATTGGATCAGAATTACATATTGGATTATTACGTTAGAGGCGAAGTATTTTATGTTATTTCGTGATACAGAAGCTGTACCTGAATATAGATGAATTCTTAATTCAATTCACAGGATACATTCTAAGATTCTTAGATTCATAAGGTAAACGGTTAAAACATGATTTTTGTACCTTTTCTTCATGTAATTGCATTATACAGCCCGTACTATATCCGCAAATCTCTGATGCTAAGGTAATAGATATGATTTAAAACATGAAAGCTGTGATGATCACGAATTAATGCGAAAATAAGTGATACAACACCAGAACGCACAGCTTTAACGGAGTCCTAAAGTTGAAGTATTAACAAAAATGTATGTATGTACATAAAATAATACGTTGTCATTTAATGTGAATTTAAATATATATTTCAAATTCGTTTTCGGATAGTTTTTAAATTAAAAGCTATATATACTATAGTTCATACCTTTTGCAGCTGAAAATGGGTGAAATTTCTTTCATCAGGAAAGCGGCGATTAAAATGAAATACTATCACTATCAAACCTATTTTGATATTGATACGTAACGATAGTAAAACGATCAAGTCAAGGATACTTAACTTTATCGTTGTAATTAACTTATCTCTTAAATCTGTCTTAAAATATATTTACATAAACAGTTTCTTTCTTTTATAAAACTATTTTATGTAAGAGCTTTTGCTTCATGAAATCGAAATATTGCAATAAAAATGTGAGTTTTAGTTTCGTGTGTGTACAAATCTGGTACGGGAGTTTTAAAGCCGCCAGAAGTCCTACGAAATGGCCTGATGATATTTCTACCCATCCAAGTTATGACCTGTATAAGCGTTGCTCCAATTTGGCAACCTATAACGTTATCGGGAAGCACGCTATGAACGCTACAAAAATAAAAAAAACGTTAATTATTTGAGATTTATGTTACACAGTACTATGAATAAAACGATAGTACATATTTTACATGGATCACGAAAATAAGCTTAAAAGGAATAATATTGTCTCCATTATAAAAATATCTAAGACGTGCTATAACAGTTCTAGCTACTACACTCGGCGTCACAAAAATCGCACGTCTTAAAAAAATCCTTCAAAGTCATTTTAGCCCTATAAATCAATAGTAGACATATGAATCTACTATTGATTTATAGGGCTAAAATGACTTTGAAGGATTTTTTTAGTTTTTGGGTTGGCAACCCCGCGATGTAAACACTAGCTCCGTAATTCAATTTCTATTAATTTACTTAAACTTTGTATATATCGCATAAAAGTGCATAAGTGGACACCAAATATAATAACTACCAAGTGATAACGTTATACAGTGTATCAGATTACATTAAAACCAATAACATATGAAAAAAACTATAGTGAATCACAGTGACTATAAAACCAATAAACAGTGTACAGGTGACTAATATAAAGTGATAAATGAATAGTGGTCCCGTTGTGGTATAACATATATAACACTCATCCTAAAAACCGACCAGTAATTGATAATTAAACCTAAATTAAAAACTTGCTGAAAAAATTCGTTATCATCGTTCAAAACAATCAAACTCCGTGCCATACAGTGCTACCAACATCAAACACACGGAACGAAGTGCGTTGTGTTCCAGCGAAATTATATCAATATTTAGCATTACGCCAAAGATAAGCTCAGAATAAGCTAATCATAGACAAAAATGGATACAACAAATATTACTTTGAGACGTCGAAAAATCAACAAAGTTAGATCCTTTGAATCGCTAAATAGAAGCAGCTCATCTAACTTGAGTGATACAGTGGATCTGTTCGGAAATAGTCTAGACATGAAAAATTTTACTACAGATCCAAACATAATATCAGAATTGAAGACGGAAATGGATGGCCTCAAAGTAAACCTCGAAAGCACACAAAACGAGCTCGAAAACATGATTTTAGAAAACACCGATTTAAAAACCCAGATACAGCAACTAATCAAGGAGATTTATACTCTGAAACAACTTTGTCAAAGTCCTGTAACATCCTTACGTAAAACTGTAACAAAGCGAAGAACCAGTAGTAAACGACGTCTTACTCTGGAAACAAGCTCCCAGGATGAGAGCACTGCAACATTAAGTAAGACCACAACCAATTCGCCGGCCAAGAAAAATTCAAATTCGCCGCCCAAGGAAAATCCCAATACTGAAGAATTATTTTTAGAAAACCAGAATCTTCGTTCACGTGATTTCAGCCCTCGCAAGATAAGTGGAGACCTCTGTCAACCCGAGCAAGCGGGACATGAACGGTTCACAAACATGGTACAAACGGACACCGAAACGAAGACGTCCCCAACAGAAGCAAAACGCCGAATCTATGTGTTTGGAGACCAGCAAGTCAAAGGATTAGCGCAGACATTTACGAAACTAAGCGACTACCAGGTTATGTCTTTTGTCAAGCCAAATGCCACGAGCACGCAAGTTCTTAAGAGTTGCACAGATACATTTTTAAGTGGTCTCAATCCAAACGATATCATCCTGCTAGCCGTGGGATCAAATGACAAGTACCCCTACATACTAATTTCTGAACTATGTAATGTTTTGTATAAGTTGCGCTGTCATTCACTGTTTGTCATTAATGTACAACATAACCCTTACCTTAATGAAAACATGATTAATAATAACTTAGAATTGTTATCACGTAACTATAAAAATTGTAAATATCTGAAAATACCCAAGCCTACACATTCGTACAATAATAAAACTCATCATATAACCTATCTATAGAACCTAAGTTCTAAAATAAAGTTTGAAATTGAAAGTTATTGTTACGATAGTGAAATTATAAGCAAAATTAAGACCAATTTAGCTAGGTATAAGCCCCAACCGACTAAATCGAATAATATGTCGATAATAACAAGCAAAACTGTGCAAACGAAAATTACCTCATACTTTAGCGCCAAACGCTGTGAGGACCTAAAAAGTATCTGCAGCCCAGGTAAGACGCTTTTTCGTTAATAAAGACAAATATAAAACTATAACTTTATTGCACCAAAATATTGCCGGGTTACTAAGCAAACAAGAAATACTTTCCGCAGCTATTACTGAATTGAATAAAGATATGGGTGACATTGATATCATATGTTTAACTGAAACATTCATGAAGCGCGGTACAGAGTGTAACCTAAAAGTAGACAACTACAGACTAGTAGCATGCTTTTCTAGACCAAACCAACGCAGAGGTGGCTCATGCATTCTACTTAAAAACAACCTAGAATTCAAAGAAATTGCTTTTCTGATCCCACCAATCCAATGTCATTTTGAATTTTGTGCCATTGAAATTTTAAATTTCAATCTTATAGTAGTGTGTATATATAGAACGCCCACACCAAATGCAGCTATATTCCTTTGTCAACTTGAACAATTAATTAACACTGTTTGCAAAAGAGGTAACAAGAGGCTTGTACTTTGTGGTGACTGGAATATAGACATGAAAAAAGTAAGTAAACCAGTACATGAACTAAATTCTATATTACAGAACAATAACTTAACAAACCATATTACTTTACCCACTAGGAAGAATGCCTGCTTGGACCTAATTGTTAGCAATATACTAGAACAAAAGACAAATCTTCATTACTTGGCCCTGTCGGATCACGAAACGGCACAGTCTATTACAGTTAATTTAGAGATACATAACAAAATCAAGAAAATACCAAGCATGTGGTTCAAATTTGTCAGGGATCAAAATGAGGAAAACATACAGAAATTTAACAGACACTTGTCCTGTCTATCTTTCTCAGAAATATTTGAACATCAAACTACTGAAGAAGCATTTAACAGATTTCATGACGCAATTTCTCTATTCTATAACTTATGTTTCCCATTCAAGAAAGTTAAGTGCATAAATAAACCATTAAAAAACAGATGGTTGACAAAAGGTATTAAGCATTGTTGCACTAAGAAACGACTGCTATATCTAGATTACATTACAAACGAGTGCAATAAAAAAAACAATAAAAAAACCTATATTCAGCATTCAAAACTTCTTAAGAAGTGTATACTCTCCTCGCAACAAATTGACAGCGAACGCTATATTGCTAAATCGAAAAATGTGTGCTCAGCAGCTTGGAAAATAATAAAGGACACATCAAACCATACAAACCATAAATCTGAGATTGACTCTGTTCTGGTAGACAATATTAAATATGATGACCCAAGGCAAATATGCGAGTTGTTTAACCAATTTTACATATCTGTAACTAATCAAAAAATTGAAAATGCTTGTCTAAAATCAAAAATCCCAAGTAATTGTAAGAGCATATTTCTAACCCCAGTTAATGAATTTGATATCTCTAACATTATCAAATCCTTGAAAAACACAAATTCAACAGGATATGATGATATAAACACTAAGATAATTAAGACATGTGCTGTAAACATTGTAGTCCCATTCACATATATTATTAATTTGTCCTTGACTGAAGGAATATTTCCAACCCGCTTAAAGAGATCTGTAATAAAGCCTCTATATAAAAAGGGAGTAAAGACAGACATGAACAACTACAGACCTATAACTCTTATCCCTATCTTAGCAAAGGTCTTTGAAAAAGTTACGTACAATAAAATAAATACATTTATAACAGATTGCAACATTTAAAAAAATGAACAATATGGGTTTAAAAAAAATAGTTCCACAACCTTAGCATGTTTTAATCTTTTCAACCAGATTACACAAGCAATAAATAAAAAAGAAATGGTAGCAGGGATATTCCTTGACATGACAAAGGCCTTTGACTTTGTCTGCCACGAAACACTATTGTCAAAATTAGACAGCTATGGTTTGCGTGGCAATGCATATGATTGGATCAAAAGTTTCTTAAACAACAGAGTTCAATGCGTAAAAATAATTAAAACCAGCAACAATATACAACAAACTTACCGATCCTCATATTTACTAAACCAATACGGAGTGCCACAGGGCAGTCTGCTCTCTCCGCTTCTGTTTCTACTCTATATTAATGACCTTCTAGATGCGATTACTCAAAATTGAATTCTTTTTGCTGATGACACAACCCTTATAGTAAAAAGCAATAGTATAAAAGAGCTAGAAACGGAAGTAAATGATTGCATTAACAAAACAGTGACTTGGCTAAAGCAAAATAATCTTAAAATTAACATAGTAAAAACAAACATAATTCAATTCCAAACATATAAGGCAAACATTCCTGACATAGAAGTCAGCTTTAATAAGCAGCTACTGAATGTTACAAATGAATGTGTATTTTTGGGTATCACGGTTGATAATTACTGTAACTGGAAGCCTCACATCCAAAATGTTCTAATTAAGGTTGCTCGCTTTATATTTGTAATAAAGCGAATACGGGAAATAGTCCATGTAAGAACAGCAATTATGACATACCATGCATATGTAGCCTCTGTTCTTCGTTATGGAATAATTGTTTGGGGCAACTCAGTAGATATAGACAAATTATTTATAGCACAAAAGAAATGTATAAGAGCAATGTTCGATTGTGACTACCGAGATAGCTGTAAACCACTATTTAAAAAACACAAAATTTTGACATTGCCGTGTTTGTATATATTAGAAACCTGTCTATTCGTCAAAAAGAATCCTACAGTATTTACAAGACTAGGAGACGCAGAAAATAGTCATACGCGACATAAAACAAGGCTTAAAATTCCCCAGATTAGGTTAGAACTGTATAGGAGAAACTCATATTGCATGTCCATAAAAATATATAACAATCTTCCAGATAATATCAGCAAATTACCACTAAGACATTTCCGTACTATGCTTTGTAAGTTATTGTTAGAAAAAGTTTATTATGACATCAATGAATACCTGAATGATAAATTAATTACACTATGACATTCCTTATTATTGCGATAGAACACTGACATTTAATGATACCTACTGACATTTTTATTTTTTTAGTTTTAAGTATAAATGATTATAAATTAATTTATGCAATGATAATTACTATTCCAAATGTAATGTTAATAATTCAAAATATTATAACAATGTTTTAATGTCTTTTTAATATTTGCACGCCTTATGTGGCAGAATATGCTGGATGTTAAATTTATAACACATGTATGATACCATATTCTAGAAAATAAATGATATTCTATTCTATTCTAATCTTATGTATCATCGGAAAGGCAATTTATTTAAATTTCAGTATAAAGCAATATATCGATGCCTTACAGCCAAAAGAGGCTAACCGCCACTTAATAAACTTTACAGGGGAGTAGTTTAAAGTTCTAAATAAGTGAAAAAATATCATAGAAATTTTTCTGTACGTTCCAAAAGTTTCAAAATTTAACCATATAGTTTTTGATTAGGTCTCTACGAAATGACATTGTTAATTAAAACAAATCACACTCCTAACACTATTTACTGTCGCTTACCCTCAAATGGTCCTAATTATACTAACAGGAAAAAACGTCGTAAATGAAAACAACCCAATTAATGAGTTCCAACCCAAATGATTTAACTGCACCATTTATTTTATTTCTGTTGAAGAAAAAGAGCATACCTGTGCTTTTTCTGTTCATCAAGTGGAGCCAATATGACATAACCGGCTATTGGTTAATGGCAGAAGAACAAGGAAATTGTTATAAGTTAATTATCTATAAAAAAATACTATAAGTTCTTTTATACAACGCGAAAGCGCATTGTGATTAATTCTTATAAAATTATACTTACATACATACATTAGACTTTTATAAGTTTTTAAACTGGCTAACCGTAGTCGGTTAGCCAGTTTAAAAACTTATAAAATATATTAAGGTATGAATTAAAAAAAAGAGAAATTGTGCTCAATCCGTCTTTAGTTTAGAAAATTAAACAAAACAGTTGTTACTCGTTGTAAGTTAGTCTTGCATTATACATTCATGCTGACATTCTAGGTATGACAAAAAAATATAAACTTAAAATTTCGTACCCGAGGACCACTTTTAGGTATGATGGTAGGCGTTTGGTCCTCGTCGTCCGCATGTCCGCGTCTACAGTTGTCGTAAATCACCTCGCGACGTCCCACGGTGGTCAATGAGCGGAAAAAATTCAATTTTGCAAAGTATGACTATTCGAATATGTCATACCAGTATTGGATACTGCAAGCCTAAATAAACACAAACACATAATAATTTTATTTTTATTGTTTTATCTTATTAGTTTAATAAAATTACAAAGCTGAAGTTAAAAGGATATTGAATTTTCACTTGAAAAAAGGCCTAAGTTAGTGGGTTGTATGTTCCAGTTTGTGGTGTTTTTTTAAATATACTTAAATTTTCTGTAATACTACACGTCTTAGAGAATTTACTAGATAATTAGTATTGTCAATAAAGTGATTAGTATAAGTGCAGGATAATTAGAGACGAAAGCTTGTTTTTAAGTTAAATTCTTAGTTTAAACGGCCATATCTAGGTTGCGGCGGCTTCCGGCGGTTTCTCTTATAATTCAAGTAATAGGCGCATTCATATAGATAATTAATAAATCACTTCCAGCTGCAAATACCTGCGAATCTCCATTTTTAGCCATATTAGTTAATTAACTCATTATTACGCACGTTAAGATGGTGCCACAGACACTAACTTGTTTCTAACAACATTAGTTCCTCTCTGTCTCAATGACCAATGAAAACAATCTTCGGTGTATTGGAAGATTGAATCTCCTTCTTCAACCAGGTACTGTAGACCAGTACAGTTTCAGTTCATGAAAGAAACTACAGACGTCAGTTACAACGAAATTACAAGAATGGAAAGTGAAATAGCAAATCTTAACGAAACATATATATTATTATTACATAACGAAATCTCCATGAAAAATATTTTGTTTTACTACTTTCTAAAGGAATAGACAACCTTCAAAATTATTTCCGCTGCCCCATACAACATGTACTCCGTAGCCGGGGGAGTCCTTCACAGCAAAGAAACTACCCAAAACAACCGTGTCCGATGAAGACATGCGTCAGGCGGAAGGTGAGGACACCGTGGCGGCATTCAGCCACTCCAAAAAGAGGGTTCTTACTATCGCTTTTGCCGTGTATCCATTTATTCACACTCACCCGTCCATTCACTCAATCGATAAAACAATGACTATGACACATGTTAAATCAGTCACGGTGACAAATCTTGAGGCAGAATAACAAATTGCAAAAGAGGGACCTACTAACGCTAATATATGTGCAAAACAAACGTGCAGTTTTTATTCTCTCACTCTCATAGTCCCATAGGCAATTCGACACAACAGAGTCATATCAGTCGCAGGATTAACTCTTGACTGTTACTGAGAATGATGATTCATCAAAAAATCCAATAATTCCTTGCAGGCCCAACTTGAGATTCGAACCCTTGATTATGATCCTAAGCCAGGCCAGCCAACAAAAACTCTGTAGGTACTTATTTAACCATTCAGTATTGTCTGAACAAGATAGCAAAAGAATGACTTCTTACCTATAAAACTTACAATAACTAATTAGAATACACAATTATAGATTACATATATATATATATATATATATATATATATATATATATATATATATATATATATATATATATATATATATATATATATATATATATTAAATATAAAAGTCTATTAAAATAATCTTACCGTTTTATTTCCTTCGAAAAACTTCGCGCCAAACGGACTCACAAGCACGGAGGTGCTTATGCCCGCGGTGAATGTTCGCTGTGCAACGCTAACGACATTTTGTTCGAACGAAGGAGTGAGATAACTGACGCTGTTTGTCATTCTTCTGTAAGCTAACCGCCAAACCTTTGATTTACCTTGTTATCTAACCACCCACCATACCAGATATTTTTTGGGGAGGGGAAAAAAAGAGTAAGCGATAATGTAAGGCGACATTCGTTTGAATGAATTATCCTAAGCGCCTTCGATGATTGATTTGGTGAATAGGGAAAATAAAAATAAACGCCAAATAAAGTCACGGAAATGAGACCTAAATGTAATAAATGACATATATTTTATCCAAAGGAACTGCCCTAATATCCTAACCGAAAGTTTGGTACACAAAGATTCAAGTAAAATTTGACTAATGTATTTTTTACAAAAAAGTATTTACAGCCCAAACTACTTAACATTCAAGTAAAGAAAAAAATATTCAAAGCCAAAAATGCTTATCTCACAGTTTAGAAATATAATTTTTATCCAACCACCATAATACAAAATAGACCAAAAATAACTGTCGTTTATGACGAAAAACTTAGTGTTAGAACCTCAATTCCTTTACCGCCTAAACGACAAAAAGTTTGTCCTAGAGCCATGAAACTTAGACCATTAGACGCAGAAAAAAAGCCGATTCTAACCATATATATAAGTCGATTTCGCAAAAAAGTTCGCTTACCCTATGCACCCGTATTTTACCGGTTCCCACCAAGAACTTAGGGTCCCAAGCCAACCTCACCTGCAAGTGGTGCACCTGCCGATCAACGGACGAGGCTCTGGCAAACAAAATGTCCCAATAAGCGGCAATAGGCTCGCGACCTATTACGTGGGATCAAAACACTGGCGAAAAGTGGGCGTTTAATATGCATCTGCCTACCCCTTCGGGTAAACAGGCGTGAGTCTATGTATGTATGTATGTATGTCGCGTACCCCCTTTTGGCCGGAAGGCATCGATATGTATTAGGATTTTGTTAACGAGGGAATAAAAAAACAAGCTAATGCAAATTATTAAAACGAAACTTTTTATTTTAACAAAAAAAATCAGCGAAGTCTTTTAAAGCAACTTAAACCTAGTGTAACCGCCCCAAGCCCTGATGAATGCTTCCATGTGTTCCTTCATGGACCTTATTAAGGTAACAATAGTCTCTTGAGGAATATTTTCCCATTCTGCAACGGCAATAGGAGAATCGTCTTGGAGGTCTTGGAGAGTGGTAGGTGGAGGATCACGTGCCCGTACTCGCCGTTGCAGGTCATCCCAAAGGTGCTCAACAGGATTCAGATCTGGACTGCGCGGAGGCCAACGTATAACAGGGATCCCGATTTCTTGCAGGTAGTCCCTTACAATGAATGCGGTGTGACAGCGAGCGTTATCATGCATTAAAATGAACCCACTGCCAACAAATCCCGCATAAGTGACCACGCGTTCCTCTAAGATCTCGGCTATGTACCATGGTGTGGGCTCCTCGGTGAGGAGCCGCAGTCAGTGACCCTTGTCCACGAGCACCTCCAGTCTGGGAAACACACACAAGGTTTGTTTTGCCCTCGATTGACATGCCACCCCAGAACATGCACGAGCCACCCCCGTATTCAAAGGTCTATTGAATACAGGCTTCTGCGAATTGTTCCCCTTGCCTCATATACACTATTAATTGCCTGTCGTTGCAGTTAAGACAAACTCTCTTCTCATCTGAAAAGAGGACAGCCCTCCATTGATTGATTATCCAATCAACATGTTCTCGGGCAAATTACAGCCGGTCTCGCCTATGCTATGCAGTCTATTTTGGCCCTGTAGCATCCCAGTAAGCAGCAATTGTCTTTTCCAATAATATTCTTCTGACCGTGGAGACGCTTACAGTAGTTCTGCGAGCTGATCAGAGTTGTTGCTGCAGCTCAACAACATTGGAGAACCGATTACGTAATGGCGTCGAAACAATGAAGCGATCATCTCTTTCGGATGTGCAGCGTTGTCTTCCAGATCCACGTCTTCAAATGTAGCCACCAATCTCTTGAAAACTTTGGAACACTCGTAGAACGGAAAAACAACTCAAGTTCAGTTGTCGAGCAACATCACATTGCCGCATCCCTGATTCCAGTAGTGCAATAAATAAATAATACTAAACTAAATAAATAACTTTATATGTCATAAGGTACACGAATTTACAGTATTTATAAAAAACAGAATTCAAGTAGATCGATCAATGCCCATGCTGGGAAAATCCTGTGTTATGGGGGGCTTCATCTGCAGTGGCATCCATCTTCACGGGTTTTTTTCTTGCTGTATCTGTTTACGCGTGTCCACTTTGAAGGCTGGATAGCGAATGACACCCATTTTCCCCGATTCACCCGTTTTATACCCTTGTATGTTAGTGCAATTAGTTGCTATTGTAATGCATTTTTACGAACCTTTTTTTTAACGTGACGTGCTAATGAGATGTGTTGTGTTCAGTAAATCTAACGACTGTTAATTGAAATGTCATTTAACATACTTTTAATTTGTTTTATTTTTAATTTGGTATAATGTATTCGTTAATGCAGGACACGCTTGAAACTTATTTTCAGAGAGGTGCGATTTTTGATTTGTGACGCCGAGTGTATTATAAATGGAAATGTCAACTTAGTTGTAACCTCTGGATGAAACGCGAACAGCCAGATACGGTAAATACACGTTAAAAAGTTTTTTATATAACATTAACATTCATCTTTCTCTGTTTTCTCTGTTCAAAAAGTACAATGAGATAAGTGACCTACCTGCACAAGTCTTTTTTTTGTTTCACGTAATAAAGAGTAAGTCTTTTGACATATTATGCCCGCGCAGCGCACACGTAGCCGAAGTTACTTACTATGCTACCCAGAAATCCATCCCCAGATTAATTCAGGTACCTTTTTCAAAAACCAAGTTAATATTCAACGAGGCAGCTCGTTTGCAGCGCTCACTGCCTGATAAAATAAACTCCAAATGGTGAGGAATCATATTCATTTTTCAAAATACGGACGAAGGTTTTACTTTTTTGCAAATGAAAACGAAATATATTTTCCTGTCATATTGCTACTGGTTGAATAGTACGCAATTTGAAACGATTTCATAAAGCTTTTTGAATTCAACGGTTTTTTCGTTATCTTCTTCTTCTTCCGGTGCCTCTTCAATAGTGAAGGTTGGCCGTCAGTTTCTTGAATTTGTTTCTATCTGCAGCCAGCCGGAACAGCTGTTCGACTGAGTGACTTATCAATTTGAATAAGATTCGTGTAGCTTTAGAGTAGTAGTTATTAATGCGTTTTTTTGTCAACATATTTTGAGGAGCTGCGGGAGGCGATCTGATGATAATCGCTGTTCTTTGAAGTCGAAACATAATGACGCTAGTTATAAATTTTTAAGAGCACAAAATAATATGAACTGAAATAAACTTCTCACGTGATACCGAATAATGTACCTATTTTTCGCAAAATGAACTATTTCCACAAAAGTATTGTCATTATTCATCTTTACGACACATATGGTGAAAAGCACTTACAATAAAAAGTGGAACTGCCTCAACTTGGCCATTACGGATCCAAATTTTGCGTTTCCTTATTTTTCTTGTGGCAATAGTTGGCGAAAGTGAGTGTACATATAGAATGCCTCAAAACAGGATATTTTGTATTTACAATTATGGAGGAAGTTATTATGAAGAAAAACTACCGGAAGTATGTTCTGAGATATGAAACGGTCAACATAATTATGTCGGGCGTATAAAATAATAGTAGCTATGGTATAAAATTGTATGACGTGGTTTTTCTCGTCTTGTCAAAGACGAACATTTACATAGACATAACCAGGTAGCTAGGAATGTCCACCAGCAACTTGCCTTAAAGTACCAACTTTTCGACTCTGAAGGCTACATTTGTGGCCAATGTACTAATGTTACCTGTTAATATTTTGAGAGTAATCATCGTTCTATTCATTAAATTACTATCTAAGACAGTCCATATGAATTTAATAAAATATACTTACTTAACTAAATATTTTAATATTGGTGTGTGTGTTTGGAGAGGCAGGACATTCCTTTATCACATGTAAATATTTGGCGCCTGTCAACTCGTTAAAATACGAGCCTACCGAGCCCAGCAAAGGCTCAAGCCTTATTCAAATTAATATGAAACCTTGATGAGGCTCAACGTGTTCTTATGGAAATAATTATGTACTTTATGAAGTGAAATTTTAATAGATGTGACGAGTCTCCTTGACCTAACCAAATGGTATGAAATATTTCGCCTTTCGATCATATTTTATAGTTACGGATTTTAACATTAATATATATTGCATCAATTCTATGAGGCGCTTGCAAAAGCGCGAAGTGTGTGCGAGTGTCGCACGGGTGATTGGCTTTTAGATGATGAGCCAAACTCAATCACTCGTCGATCCAAAAGGAAGAAGATCAGGTATTACTTACAAAAGAAAACACTTTTAGAATAGTACATGTCGGCGATACGCCAGGGTTATGGTGTCCAGACTCCATAATAAAAACACTCACGTAATATTACTTGGTTTATTATCAGTTGATTTCTAGCACAGAATTAAAATTAAATGTGACCTACAGTCCTTTTTATACACTAACCATCATTACACTTAATGTTTAACAACTGCCACTTCCTTTACAACATATAATTGAAATTACTATACAATTAATTATAAAATAAAGTTCAAAAATCAACATTAATATTGTAATGAATTTTGCACAACACCTTACACGAATAACAAATTTATTTTATTAACCAATCGCTGCTTTACAATATTCACCAACAGATGGTGCTACCAACAAGATGTAAATATAATCGCATGTTATTTATTACCGTAAACATAAAAATAAGTGTCAGAATAATGTTATATAATACTAATTGATTTTACTTTGAAAGTTTCTGGAGTTATCTTAATAACTAAGCGATAAATTAAATACCCAATCTTTATAAAACAGTTTAGCAGCCAATACAGTGTCTAATATTGTAAAGTAGTGAAGTTCCTGAGAACTTCACTACTTTACTCTGATCCTGTGTTCACAAATAGTTATTTAAATATCAATCTTAAATATTATTAACATTTTTGTAACAATATAATCATTATATATTAATTTGCGCCCATACGGCCATTCTGATCCAGCGCGCTCCTCGTGCAGATTATTTAACGGTTACAGAATAAACAGCATAACAAACAAAAATAAGGAATATAAAAATTACATAAATAAGTGTTTATCATACAGAATGAACTAAAAGTTATTTACAAGGCTTCACCTAGTCTTAGGATCTTAGCCTGAGGCATGCATCACCCATTACGGGATCTAACAAACAAGGCTTCACCCATGGCCAAGCCAATCCCTGGCATCACCGACATAGTGATCTTAGCCTGAGGCATGCGTCACCCATCACGGGATCTAACAAACAAGGCTTCACCCATAGCTAAGCCAATTCCTGGCATCACCGACATAGGGATCTTAGCGCACACAGGCATCACCCACATAGGGATCTAGCCCACAAACGGCATCACTCACATAGGGTCGATCTAGCCCACGCGGCTTCACCCATCACGGGATCTAGCCAACACACGGCATCACCCATCACGGGATCTAGCCAACAAGACCAGGATCAAGAATACGCATGGTGGCCAGCCAGCGTTTTGGGAAGGATGTTGGATAGGAAAAATAAAATTTGCCTCATAAACACATCAATGCATATACATAAAATAATCATCATTGTTCGTCATGATCAGTTATATCAATACAATGCAATTACATAGGTCCAACAACCACAGTGGAGGAGGTAGAGGACCCCCCACGTAAATCGGTATCTGACGAATCCTCCACCCATACGGTCAAGCTGCTCATACAGTTGTTGATGTTGATCAGCAACTAAGGTTAGCAAACAATGCTTGACTCCAGCTCAGTACAGCACTCATGCGGCATGTGTGCGCGTAGCCCACACACAAAACCACTGACGTCAAAAGGGTGGGCCACCGCCATCCATACATACCAATCAGTAAAGGACCGCTTGTCCATCCTCTCCTCACACCAAGGTCAGGTCATCTGCTAGGATATCATCATCAACCTGCAACACTCAAAAGACAGGTGGTGGGTAACATTTCCCACCCAAATATTAGTTCCATGAACCTTCGTAACTGTAGATAAAATAAAATTCTTCTCTTACAAAGTGGTCCGGTCTATTAAGCTATATCTATATATCAGGGATGTTCAACCTGTGCATTGGTCTATAGTTATCTTAGCTACAACAGTGTTAGAGCCCATATTTTACGCATAAGGTAAAATACAAAAGACACTGAATTTTCTAAGGTTCTATCTGACAGTGCCATTTTAGATACATACATACATACATATCGTCACGCCTTTTATCCCCGAAGGGGTAGGCAGAGGTGTTTTTCTACACCCACTTTTCGCCAGATATACTTTAGTCCCAGGTAATAAGGAGCGAGCCTATTGCCGTACCGGGCACATTTCCAGACTCCGTGCCGCTACTGAGAATTTCGTGACAGAAAAACCCAATAACACTGCCCGACCCAGGAATCGAACCCGGGACCTCCCGATCCCACGCGCACATTTATGCCGCGAGACCAACGAGGCAGTCGTATAGGGTTTGATGTCGAGTTTTCCGTCTCTACGCAAAGGTGGTATTTGCATCGTGTTATCCCTTAGTCGCCTCTTACGACACCCACGGGAAGATAGGGGGTGGTGACACTTGTATTCTATGCCGTCAACCACACGGCAAATTTTATCCATTTTAGATAATCAAATATAAAGTTATCAGGATACCCATATTTTGCAGTCCTGATAAAACAGTTAAACCCCAATATATTCAAAATAAGTTTTATCCACATCAAACAGGAAAACAACATGGCAAGAACAAAGAGAGGCCTATGTTCAGCCGTGAACAGTCGGACTGTTGATGATAAATATGAAATGATTTCAAACCATGCAGATCTAAGGATTTCGAAAATACTAGTGCTATAATTATTACTCATGTAAGAACATGTTTAATCCAATATTGAATATTTTTAGACATAGTGCAAGCTGTGAAATTGTTGAACTGTTTGCCAACTGAGCCGTAAAAGAGAAATTTATAAGCTACCAATATTACAAAGCAAGAGTAGTGCAGTCTTATTTCTAAAAATGATTCCACTCAGTTAAGAAATTTACTACAATAAACCATAAAAGTTAATAAAGACATTCAGATATTGGTATTTTATAATTAATTCAACATTTTATTTATTTATATAAATAGACCTTTCTTTCTGAAATGATTTTTTTATTTATCATTTGTCTACTCTTTCATTATGTAATTCAACTTTAATTTTATGTATTGTTTTATTATTAATGTGTATAGTAAATATGGTGTTGGTAAATGGGAAAAGAGATAATATTATGGATTTTAACATCATGTTCCTTATACCCACTTACCAAATATCCTAATAATCATATTCCTATCTGTCTTGTATCCCACAAGAGCTAAGCAATAAGGTTGGCACTAAATTTTATTGGTTTATCACTGGTTGTCATCTTGAATATAGATGCAACTAACTTAGCAAATGAACTCACAACTAAAATAAATCGTATTTACCGAGTATAACACTAAGGTTTGTTATTTATAAAGGATTAGCAGTCACTTGCCTTAAGACTTTCAACCTAAAATGCTTGGAGATGGACTTTTATAAAACCTAAGTGAGTGCATATGTCCATAAAGAAATCTACTGTCCAGATCTCATGTTTCTACCTTCAGTAGTTTGGGTTAAGCAAGGACTTATCATGGTCGGAACAAATCATTCTAAACAGGTAAAAAATTAAACGACAAATATTAAGATATGTTGGGTTCCCTTGTCTTATTATATAACCATAACTTGAGCTGCAAGTTGACACTAACAATTTCAACATAATGTTAAAATGAAATCATGTAGGCACCTACAGAGTCCACAAATATATAATAAAACCTATTTTATAACTTTTAGCTTTAAAAATGTGTATCACAAATTTATTTTTATATCTACCTTCTGAATATATATCTGTACTAGTATAATAAAACTGAAGTTTGTTTTGTTGAATGCACTTATCTGTGAAACTACTGGTTTTATGCAAATAATTATTTTTGTGGTGGTTACTCATTTATCAAGAGAGGCTTCATATAATCGCGCCGTGAGCACTAGCCATAAGTAATGCAGTTAGTTAGCCTTATGTGATGTATAACCAAGGGCTATAAATAATGTTTTGATTCCTTTAATGTTTTACTATTGGGATAACCTATTGACTACAAATTGAATTCATATTCAGAACATTGATTAGCTTATTTATACTGAAAGCAAACCAGGTAATCTATACAATGGATCTATATCAGAACTTCAACTTGAAAAGGGCAGTTATACCGTTCTTTACTAATAATTATATTAGTAGAACCACATAACAACAAAGCTTTTTTCTCCATCTTGTGTAGATAAGTAAGTTTTACAGAAAGTTTCCGACATGGCCTAACGATTAATAAACAGACAAGAGCCCCAGCCGACGGCATAACAAGACTATAAGCACAGTAGCACTGCTATGTACCAAACATGGATAAACAACAATTACTTATAAGTTCTATTTGGGGTGTAACGTTCGTAATTTTGACTGCAATGCAAATGTTTATCTGGTAATTCTTACGGGTACAGTAGGCAATCGTGTAAGCACCATAACTTATAAAATTAGGATGTTTCTCAAAAACTAATCAAATCAGCTCTGGATAAATACTTCTGAACAGTGCATCAACAACCCGCATCTGCAACCTCTGGTAGAACTCGGAGCAGAACAGCGTTCACGCCACGGCACACCCCGGTGCGTGCACCCTGTCGTAGTCGCTCTGTCGCTCTCGCTCACGCGTGACCTCATGTGAAGTGTAGACGTGCTCGCCATAACTCCGACACACCGTGTGGTCTCCGAACAGGGTTGACTAGCGCCAAACACGGCTTCCAAGCGCTTGTCGCATCAGTCTTCAGGTCAACATTGGTAATGGCGGCCAAGCCAAGAGACCCATCACTCTCGCGCCAACCGTAGATCCCGAAGTCTCTTAGGGGGCGTTTATCCCAACCGCTGCTCTCGGCGATACGCCAGGGTTATGGTGTCCAGACTCCATAAAAAAAACACTCACGTAATATTACTTGGTTTATTATCAGTTGATTTCTAGCACAGAATTGAAATTAAATGTGACCTACAGTCCTTTTTATACACTAACCATCATTACACTTAATGTTTAACAACTGCCACTTCCTTTACAACATATAATTGAAATTACTATACAATTAATTATAAAATAAAGTTCAAAAATCAACATTAATATTGTAATGAATTTTGTACAACACCAAATGATTTATTTTACACGAATAACAAATTTATTCTATTAACCAATCGCTGCTTTACAATATTCACCAATAGATGGCGCTATCAACAGGATGAAAATATAATCGCATGTTATTTATTACCGTAAACATAAAAATAAGTGTCAGAATAATGTTATATAATACTAATTGATTTTACTTTGAAAGTTTCTGGAGTTATCTTAATAACTAAGCGATAAATTAAATACACAATCTTTATAAAACAGTTAACCAATCGCTGCTTTACAATATTCACCAACAGATGGCGCTATCAACAGGATGTAAATATAATCGCATGTTATTTATTACCGTAAACATAAAAATAAGTATCAGAATAATGTTATATAATACTAATTGATTTTACTTTGAAAGTTTCTGGAGTTATCTTAATAACTAAGTGATAAATTAAATACCCAATCTTTATAAAACAGTTAAGCAGCCAATACAGTGTCTAATATTGTAAAGTAGTGAAGTTCGCAGTCCTGTGTTCACAAATAGTTATTTAAATATCAATCTTAAATATTATTAACATTTTCGTAACAATATAATCATTATATATTAATTTGCGCCCATATACACTTCACGATATGATTCCTATATTGATACAATGCAGCTACTTTAAATCTTAGACTTTTAATAATTGAGAACATGAGAAATTCAGGGCGTGGTCCGACAAGTATAGTTGGTATTCACTGGTGTTTCGAAGGCCAGGGTCTTGATAGGGGAGAAGACTTAACTGGTGGCCGTGAGCTGGAGCAGAGGGGCGAATGAACGGCTTCGCTCGCTTATATACGGCGTGCGGGACGCGCGGGCAGAGGCGCTCCCAACTACGTTCGACGTCACAGTCCTGACGGAGGTGCAAGACGTCACACACTCCCCTCTTTACGGCAGAATTTTCCCTAGGGAAAATTCTCTTGGCTAGCACCTGTAATCAAGTAGTGGAAGTGGTGTCAGTATTTTAAGTAAACAACCAAACTTACATAACTACATTAGCTACATATAAATATAATATTATATGACCCACAATACGCACGCAACAACTGCCCTATGATAAACTAACACACCCGTCATCCATAAAGCCGCCACATCTTAATATATAAAATCCTTGCGTTACTGACTGACTGACAGACACGCTACAGCCGAAACTATTGGGCGCAGGAAGCTGAAATTTGGCATGTATGTTCCTTGAGGACTCTAGGGGTGTACTAAGAAGGGATTCCCCGAAATTCCCACGGGATCGGCTAAAACGGGTAAATTAAAAAAATGCAGGCGTAGCTGCTGGCGTCCTCTAGTACTATTTAAGTGCTTAGGCCATAACATAACAACAGAATATGAGAGACAACCATTAAAGGCGTGAAGCGCTTAGGGTAATACACGAGGTAAAAAAGAAAAATCATTAAGAATGAGTTACAGGTATAAGAAGCTACTGCTAGCCCTACGAATTATTATTCTTGGGTTTGGCACCTTGACCACTAGATAAACAAAATACTAAGTCATAGTTAGGTATAACAAACTGAATTTATACAAAAGACTAGCTTTTGCCCGCCGCTTTGCGCGCGTTAAATTTGGGGTAACACAAATCTACTTTCGGTCTCTAGTTGTGTGAAGACACTGCTGATTATTTTAAAGACTTCAGAAACTCTATAGGGTAGGGTACAAAGTAACTCGGTCAGTATCCATGTAATTATCTAGCGTTATCTACCGAAAGCACTCGAAAGGTAATAAATAGGAGGAATATCATCACCATTATATCCTACCTTTTCTTTCGTTAATGGGTATCAAACTTAGGAGAGACTTAAAAAGGGATCAAAATGGGCACTTTGTGAAACGGCACTTAGTCAGTGCCAGACAGAAATAACAGAACAAGCCAGATAAATTTTGGAACCCTGGCCGCAGTAGTTAGCAATGGGGAGAATTTGGAGAGGCCCTTAACCTATACTTCTTTGCTGAAGAGATCACGTAAGTTATTTTATATGACCTACTGGGAGACCGGGGCCATTGACAATTTACAATTCAATACGCACATAAATCCGAAAAGTCAGTGGTGCGTGTCGGGAATTTGAACCTAATACCCGATGCACGGCAGTCTGGAAGTACCTCCTCTAGGTTATCGATGCCTATACGAAGTATACTTACATATTATATTGGTAAATGTATGACAAATTACAAATAGGTCAAAGTTAAAATAAATAATATTATTCAACGGTTTCATTATCCTCTTGTATGCCGGAATGCGAGACACAATTAAAAAGCTATTGTCTCTCGCATATATCCACTTTCCGTACCAGCAATTACATTATTTCGTTTGATAACTTAAATAATACTCCAAATCTTTTAAATAATAAGGTGTAATCAGTTGTAATCATTATCATAATAAAAGTGAAATAGGCTGCTATCGCTTTTAGGTTGGGTATAATTGATGCCAGCGTGTCCGAGTGCATACGGTGATTGCCCCGCAGTCATCAGGTAGTACCGCCCTGGACGTTCTTTTGGCCTGTTGCCATAGCCCATATATCTGAAGTGTAACAAAATTACAAAGAATAACAAAACGATTTTAGAAAGCAATAACTTACCAAACTTACTAGGGTATCGTACCTAAAATGGGAAAACACGGAACCCTTAGGATCACTTTGTTGTTCACCCGTCTGTCCGTCTGTCTATCAGTGTGTCTGTCAAGATACTTTATTTTCTGCACGCGCGAAGGTATCGAGTTAAATTCAAACTATATACTCAAGGATACGGTCCCTTAAACCGTGAAAAAATTAACTTCTACATTTATGTTAAAAAAGATGCGGTCGTTTATGTCGCAAAACACAAATATAATTGTGTATCTACCCTCTCAAGATAATCAAAATTCATAGGGTACTTCCCATTGATTTCGTTGATCAGAAATTTGGCAAGTAGTATCGTTATATAGAATACATTTAAGGAATTTTCCGAAAACCGCAAATTTGTATTCTAAAAGAAATTGTCTTTAAAATAAGTTAATCAGAAATTAGGAAGGGCTTGATGTGCATATATCAAAACATATTATAATTACTTCATTCATTCATTCATAGTAGCGCAGCGACCCAAAGTGAGTCTTGGCCTCCAAAACAAGATTTTTTGTAAATAACAAGGGAAAAATATAGAGCCCCGCTCTTTAACGTTTTACTTGTACGGCGCTCTCAGTGGGCGATTCCAACTCAAACTTGCTTGCTTTTTTTTTATTTCGTCCAGTAACGTTTTGAATACATACATACTGACGTATCTCAATGGATCCATGCTTGCATAACTAGGAATTAACTTTTGATAGCGCTTTTATAGTTTCTGAAGAATGACAAAACCATGCAAAGACTGTGTGGTATGAATGTTGTACAGTTTTGTAATGGACTAATAGTGTTTGACATAATTATGTATCTCTCTCTTTTTCAAGGCCATTCTTCTAACATGTGGTGTTAAAAGAATAACCGGTCCTTCGGGGAGGCTTACAAATGTTTATTTTCTTTGTGAATGGAGAGTCAGTTTGAATAACGTAGAAAATTTGGAAACTTAACATTTTGTCTTAAAAGAAAATAACATGCACCGTTATTTCACCATCAGTTTTGAATCTAAGTGAATAAAAACGAGTAGCCCATGGTATATGTAAAACTTAAATTACATTCAGTCAAAAAAGTACCGGGAATGGAATTTTTTTAAGATTCCAAATTCAATTTTTTTGTTGTTGTTAGATTTTTGTTTTTTTATTTTTTTTTAAATTGCATAAAACAAATTACAATCTTATTATAAATTAAAAACAATCAAAGCTTATGTTTAGATCTAGATTGCAACTCAACACATGTGCATACATTGAAAAAATTAAACATCAAGTTAACAGACAGAAGAGATGTACAAACATACACGTGTTACGAAATTAAACATATAAGAAAATATAGGATTAATTTCGCAACGCAACAACAACAATACTATATCTTAAGAAATATTTAACTATTTTACTTCTGTGGCGACGCGCTTTGCCACACGTCACGTTTTGTCTCCCCGTCCAACAGCAACAGAGGCAAAAAGAGGGCTAGGGAATGCCTATTTGCAACGGTGAATGTTTGCGGAGGAGCGGATAGTAAGATCGATGAATTGTGTGATATGATGATTATAAGGAAAATTGATATACTAGGAGTGAGTAAAACGAAGAAGAAAGGATGCTCAACAACTACTCATGGCCGGTATCATGCATACTGGTCTGGATTTATTGAGTCTGAAAGAGCTAGCCGAGGAGTTGGAATGATTCTGTCGGATAGGATGAATGAGTGTGTGAAAGAATATGAATATGTCAACTCCAGGCTTCTTTGGATGCGATTAAAACTTGGCTTAATGAAAGTCTTTGTTGTGTGTGTATATGCTCCGGACATGTCCAAGCCATTGAATGTCAGAGAGGAATTCTGGGATAAGGTTAGAGATCTGCTTGCTAGGTGTGAGAATAATGAAAGAATAATTATGTTAGGTGACCAACATCTTTGACAACTTTTTTTTGGCTGGCAACACCGGCCGAGTAACTTTCAAATTGGTTACAGTCCGTATTTTTAATTAATTTTATTGTTAAATATTAGTGGTAAATATACAAAGTAACTGTTAAATAACACAAATAGTGACTACAAATGTTCGCAGCTTATAAAAAATACAAACAGCGCTAAAATCGAAGTTTTACGATCAAAACAGCTGTTTGACAGCTACAACGGACCGTATAAAGAACTTTTGTAAACTCCAGGGAGTATATTAATTTATATTATACACACAAACATTACACACTTTTCACTAAGCACAATATAGAATACTTTTATTTGCTAATCTACTTAGCATCAACGTTATTTTCAATAGTAAATGTTTACCTTCCTATTCCCCAATATTAAATTCGTGAAGTGATATTATAAAGAAAAACAAAACATCACTTACCATAATACACGAGATAAGAACAAGTTTATGTTATTACATTAATTTAGAAACAAACAAGTAACTTATTGTTTTAAAATACATAATATATTAGATTTTTTGCTTTTTGTTTACCTACCTAAATTCCTAAATAGTTCATTTTAAAAATACACTTCCACACTAATTCTAGAATATTAAGTCAAATAACATCTTTAAGTTACTTATTTTCTGTATCTTCTCTATTGTTTTTCTACATTCTTACTCCTTTTGTATAGGTACATTTTACACATTAGGTACTGATCAGTCTGTCTCCTGTCATCTTGTTTCTTTCTGTCCTTAGGTGTTTGGTGTACCCTTTGCTGCAACAATGAGCACTTATATGATGACCCGTAAGGCCACAGCAAAGGACATGGAAAATAAGCTCAAAATAGCCTTGATGGAATTAAGAAAGTGCCAGGAGGAAAATAATCACCTACTGAAAGAGCGTTCTGATTGTGAAGAGGATATCAAGATTGTTAATGACAAGGTCTCAAACTTAAAAGCACAACTCGCTGAACTTCACATTGAGTACATGGACACTCTTGCGCAGCGAGACAGGTTGCAGGAAGAGATCAATACATTAACAACTTGCAATGACACCTATTCCTAGTCTGTAAGTCGGATCACTGAGCTTGAAAGCAATTTAGAACAGGCTTTGTTAAAGGTAAAATCGTTAGAGGAAACGCTGCAGGTACTTAACTGTGGTGCAACACAGAACCTTTATTCAGAGTTTTTAGGTGATAAATTATGCTTAGGGTCTAATAAACATAGTATACAACTAAAAAGTTATGTTAAAAATTTTAAGCAACAAAGGAAATTATGTAACATAAACAAAAATATTAGTAAACTAGTACAGAACTTGAAACAGTATAATAAATCAAAAAATATAACAAACCAATACAAAAATTTAGTTTCTGAACGTAATGAATTGTTACAGGACCTAGAAAATTATAATATAGAATTAATTAATGGTAGGATGTTATATGATCAGCATACAAGGGATCTCAAATCACAAATCAGCGCTTTAGAGTCACAACTAAATAGGATGAATATCCAGTATGAGAAAGAGGTTCAGGTATATATAAGTAAATATGATGAGATTGCACGAATTGGCAAGAATAATCTGGAATATGTAAAGGCCTTGACAATTACAAATAATTACTCAAATTGTTCAAAATCATGCTTGTTAGGTAATGAATCTCTAATTATAGGTGATAGTGATTCAGGTTCAAGTTCTAGTTCTAGTACAACCAATATTCCAAAGGATAAGACACCCTTAGTTGATAACTCTGGCACAAAAAAAGTTTACATGTTTTCAGATAGGTTAGGTGTAGGTTTAGGTAGCTTAATGAGTAGTCATTTACAGCAACAGAAAATCATTAATTATTGTTATCCAGGGTCATCTTTTTCATACTTAATAGATAGTTTAAAACAAACAACATTAGATAGACATTCAACAATAATTATTATATATGGTGACAGCCAAATTGTGAACAAAAAAGATATTTACAATTTAACAGAAGTAATGTTATCACTTCATAAAAAACTAGGATGTCAATTTATTACTTGTGCTTTACCTTATTCAAGTATATTAGATGAAAAGGTAAATCAACATATATTTGACCTTAATTTGTGTTTATACAATATGACATGGCAGTATAAAGATATTATTTTATATTTTGACATAAATAAATTCATTAATAAATATAATTACACATTGACCAAAGATACTATGTATCTTTCACTATTTTATAAACGACAAACTGCTAAATTATTAGCATATAATATACAATATGACACAGGTACATGCAGGGTATCCAAGAAAATGGTTTCTGTAAATAATTCTGTCTTTACCATTCCTTCTATTTTAAATACAGACACGAGTTCTTTAAACTTAAGAATAGGACAGAGGATAGACATTGTCAATTGAATGTAGCACATCAAAATACACAGGGTCTATCTGGCAAACATTTAGAATTAAGTTTATACTTAGAAAGCCACAATATTAAAATTATGTGCATAACGGAGCATTGGTTAAAGGATTATCAAATTAAATTTTTAAATAACATGCATTACACTGTGCAAAGTGCTTTCACTAGGAGTCAAGCTATCCATGGTGGATCCTTGATACTAGTTTCAAATACCATACCATATACGGAGCGAAAGGACATAAGCACCTTGTCTGTAGAACGAACTATAGAAATGTCCTGCATTGAGCTGGAACAGTATATTGTTATATGTGTGTATCGCCCTCCTATAAGTAACTTTAATGTGTTTGAGTCTACTATGGAAGACGCAATTGGTAAAATTAGGACCAATAAAAAAGGTTTGTGGTGATTTTAACATTAATTTATTAGATAGTTCACCAATGACTAGTAGGCTTTTAAACCTTTTTAAATCATTTAATTTGACAAATTTATTTTTTGAACCTACTAGAATAACAGCATCATCTTCCACTTGCCTTGACAATATATTTAGTAATCATACAGTATCACATAAATTAGTTACTACTGACTTAACTTCGGATCACTGTGGTCAATTGGCAGGTTTTTCATATATTCATGAAAAAGTCGTACATAAGGTGACAGTTAGGCCATTACCTAGGCGTAAATTTATTGAATTTAGGAACAAAATTTTAGTAGGTATTAATCCTGATATGATGGAGCTTAAATCACCTAATAAGATTTATGATACTATGTTTAATATAGTGCAAAACGAATTTAGAAGTACTTTTAAGACCAAGGAAAAAAGTAATCAAGGAGTCTAGAGCATTTAGTGAGTGGGCTACTGTAGGTATTCACAAAAGCAGAGGAAGGATGTATGAGTTGTATGGTATGAAGAAATACAATTTTAATGCGAGCTTCACTGAGTATGTCAGAAATTATTCTAAAATATTTAAAAAGGTATGCAGTATGGCTAAGGCAGTATTCATTAGTGACAAAATTAGGAAGTCTTCTAATAAAGTTAAGGCCACCTGGCAAGCTATTAACGAAGCAACGGAAAAGACAACCTTAAGGAACACCAATGTTAACTTGCTAGATAATAATAAAATTATAAACAATAAAGAAGAAGTTGCACACACATTCAATAATTTATTTGCTAGCATACCTATTACTACTACTAGAGGTCTAAACTCATCAGCTTCAGGTGCAGAAAATTTATTAGAATCAAGTGTACAAAAATGTGATGTAATATTTAAATTCAGCCCTATTAGTTCTACTGACATTATAAACACCTTTCAATCTCTAGAGTCTAAGAATACAGGTGATATCTGGGGAATATCTGTTAAGATATTGAAAAGTATAATAGATATAGTAGCTCCTTATCTTAGTAACTTGTTTAATAAGTGTATAGAATCAGGTGATTTTCCAAATTTAATGAAACATAGTAAGATAATACCTCTGTTTAAATCCGGCAGTAAGAATGATCCTAGTAATTATAGGCCAATTTCAATACTACCTACTTTTAGTAAAATCTTTGAAAATATAATACTCAAGCAACTTCTGAAACACTTTAATTTAAACAGCCTCCTTCATACTGAGCAATATGGTGTTACTAAGGGTCACTCGACGACGGATGCAGGAGTAGCGTTACTCAAACACGTCTACAATGCATAGGAGAAATCTCAGAATGCTATTGGTGTGTTTTGCGACCTTTCGAAAGCATTCGATTGTGTCTGCCATGATACGCTCTTGTGCAAACTTATACATTACGGCGTCCAGACTAAAGCATTGGATGTTATTAAGGCATATTTAAATAACAGAATCCAATGTGTCGAAATAAATGGCTCAAAATCCAGTGGTTTACCAGTACAATTGGGAGTGCCGTAGGGTAGTATCCTAGGGCCTTTCTTGTTTCTTGTTTACATTAATGATTTGCCATTTTACCTGAGAAACATTTGTGACGTGGTATTGTTTGCTGACGATACTTCATTGATATTTGAAGTAGATAGAAATAAGGAAAACTTTACCGAAATAAACAGTGCTCTTATTCAGGTGACTAAATGGTTTACTGTAAACAACTTAGTACTGAACGCCAAAAAAACCAAACGTGTTAAGTTTGCTTTGCCAAACGTCAGAAACCTTGGTACTAACATCGTTTTAAATGGTGATGTACTGGAAACAACTGAATCTACGTTGTTTCTAGGAATAACACTTGATTCAAAGTTGCAATGGGGCGCACACATTACATATCTGTCAGCGAAACTTAGTTCGGCTGCTTATGCCATTAAGAAGGTGCGTAGTTTAACAGATGTCGATACGGCTAGGCTGGTATATTTTGGCTATTTTCATAGTGTTATGTCATATAGCATATTACTATGGGGTAGAGCTGCTGATATCGAAAGTATTTTTATATTGCAAAAAAGAGCAGTTTGGGCCATTTACCAATTACGAACAAGAGTTTCGCTCAAGGAAAGATTTAAGGACATCGGTATTTTAACTGTAGCGTCTCAGTATATTTATGCAAGTGTTTTGCATGTGCGTAGGAATATAAATTCATATTCAAAGAATAGTGATATTCACTCTATTAATACAAGAAATAGACATAAATTATGTGTTCCGTATTTCCGTTTGTGTAAAACTCATAATTCTTTTATAGGACAAAGTTTACGCACCTACAACAAGATACCGATATGTATTTTAGACTTGCCGCATTTAAGAAAACGATTAAAAATAACCTAATGCAAAAGGCTTATTACAATTTAAATGATTACCTTAATGACAAATGCGCTTGGCAATAATCTGTTTTAGTATTCACATAATTATTGGGTAAGTAGGTAGATAATACTAAAATTTTCATGACATGTAATTAAATATGATTCTATTCCCAATAAAATTATATAAGTAAATGATGTTTTTTGGAATCGCCACCACATCATTAGATGTCTTTCATGTCGTTAGATACTATTTATTTATTATGTTTAATTTTATTGTCTTGTACTCAATCAGTTGGATCGGTGGTTGTATTTCAAAAGGTATCACGTCAATTAAATATGGGTACTACATTTGCATTTCTTCACACGTTTTCACAAATTTATGCTATAATTAATGATCTGGAAAATGGAGGTAATTCGCGTTCATGGTCAGTATACCAACAGATTGTTAATTTTATTACTGCCGGTTCGTATACCGTTGTCGTCATGCTCACTAAAATGTCATTTCTTGTGGTGGCGTCGTGTGTCGGGTCATCCCTGTCCCTCTGATATGGCGAGAGGGATGATGGCTGGCACATGCGTCATACTCGTGAACGGGTGCTACTTGCGATGACTGGTCGATGGCGGTCTTATGGGCTGGTATATTTTTTTATTTATATTTAACTTCATCATTTCCATCATGGTTCTGAACATTTGCGCGGATTGCCTGCATTGTTAGGTGCATAATGTAAGTGGATGCTCCTGTTTCACCATGTCTATGTTCAGGAGGCTAACTAAATGAACATCAAAATTTAACTTGATTATGCTTGAGTATCATGTAAAGTTAATATATACAAGTAACATAGAAGGTATAACAGTTGCAGCACCTTACAAAAGTTTAATTGTTATGTATTATTAAAAACCTGGCGTTGAAAAAGAGTGACCGTGAGTTTTATTGCCCGTCCTTTCTCATGGTTCTACCTATTGCATTGCGAACGTGGCAGTAAATGTAAATGTAGAAGCATACAGTAATAATGTTTAAATTTGACGTTCATAAGTGTCACTTTGTGATCTAAATGAATAAAGGATTTTGAGTTTGAGTTTGAGTTTGAACAAACTGGGTATAAAAAAACAATATATTTAGTTTATGGTAAGATTTTTTTTTAAACAATGTTAACACAACATTTGGGTACATAACTGCGCAGCAATTTAAAAAATTGTGTTTGTTACGAGAAAAAAATATTTGCAACCCACAACAAAAAATAATAATTTATAGCAATTGTGTTTTAATAAACAAAAAATGTGTGTTTTAAAAAATAAGCGGGATAAGTCGTTTTATATAAGATTTTAACCCACACTTACTTAATAATTTTAGCGTATGATGATCATTCTGTCTGATTTTAGTGTATATAATAATATAATATGTGTAAATATATATATTTTTTTTCATGTATATATATGGGTGCATAGGGTTCCCACCAAGAACTTAGGGTCCCAAGCCAACCTCACCTGCAAGTGGTGCACCTGCCGATCAACGGACGAGGCTCTGGCAAACAAAATATCCCGATAAGCGGCAATAGACTCGCCACCTATTATGTGGGATCAAAACACTGGCGAAAAGTGGGTGTTCAATATGCCTCTGCCTACCCCTTCCGGGAAACAGGCGTGAGCCTATGTATGTATGTATATATACACCACTATTTTTTAATTAGTACAAAAACTTTAAGGACATATTAGCGAAGACAATATTATCATATATGTGACATAAGAATTTAATAATAATTATCAATAAATAGCCAAGTTATTATCATTTGTTTATTGTAGAAAATCTCACATAAATCATAGTCATATTTTAAAATTCATTCACTAATTCATTGATAATACTCCATCCTGCTCATTGGCATTCTCTCTGTCGCACTTATGATGTAGGTAGCCATAAAAAATAAAATGAAGAAAAATAATAAATGTAGGTAGTTATTTTTAATTTTGTTAATTCTACCCTTTCCTTCATACTTCATTCGGGCTTAGGACCGGTAAAATTTATCGTTTAACAAGTAATTAAATACGGAGATATGTAACTAGAAAGCAAACAAATATCAAAATAAAAGAAGGTGTTCAGGACTAAAAGAAAACAGTAATTTTGGCGTATTTATGAAGTTAGAATCATCTGCTATTTACAAATTATTTTATTATCATCATGTCAGCCTAGAGACGACCACTGCTGGACATAGGCCTCCCTCAGGGTTCTCTGGACAGAACGATTTTGAGCCGCCCGCCTCAAATTATTATCTACTTAAGTAAGTATTATTTACTAAACTTACAAGTATTTCCATTGTCCTTCAAAATGTCCACCACCATTGTCAATGCACTGATCACAGTCTTTTCACTTCGTCAAAAGCGTCCAGTATGCGCTGTTTTAATAATGTTTGACACAAACCGGCTTACTTTTGTACACTCACAAAATGATGTCCATTGGTACACAGCTGCACTCGCGATTCCTCCACTCAAAAAGTACGCACGAAGCATAGCTACATACTCCCGTGATATTATGAACTGATAAGCCATCGCGTCGGGAAAACGTAGACAAACAATTGGAGCGAAAAAATCGATAGGTACGCTCACGTCCGCTAGCAATTTAGCACTGTTTGTAGCATCCGAGCGCGGCGCGCGCGCAGTGGTACAGGGGGGAATTTATCAATGGAATATTTTGCTACTAATAGTACGCGAGTCGGTCATAGTCTTAGTTATGCATTAACCAATTATTACGTATTTTTGTGAACAGTTTTGAGACAGTTTTGGGACTAAGTATTTTTATTTTTTAACTACATAAATATGATTAGTTAAAGATACTTAGTGCCCCATAAATTTTTTTGTACTAATTAAAAAATAGTGGTGTATTTTTCTTTTTGGGTCACTACTGGACAACCCAGTATCTTTTGCCCACTGTTGGTAAATTCTTTAAGTGTTATATTATTCTAACGCGTTGCGCGTAATTACTAATTGCCAGATGTCTGGCATTCGTTGTAAAATACCTACATAAACTCGTGCGATGAGTTATCGCTCATAAATACTTTCACAATATAAATGCCTATTATTTTATTGTTTTAAAATGTTTGTTTAACATAAATAAATACATAAACTTTAATAACAAAATGATAAAATAAAATGTGTTGTTTTTTTTTCTGCATGTTACTACATCCACAATCTTACTTATAATAAACAATGTTTATATTTATTGGCACTAATTTTAAAATCTAATGTTGAAATAAAATGTTCTTTTGTAGTACGTTACGTACGTTAGTTTGTAGTACTATACATGCATAGTACATGCACAAAAGAACAGCGTAAAAGTTTTAAATAACAGTAAACAAGACTTATTACCAAAACTACCCACTTTTAATAAACGTATTCTTAAAATAAAATGTTCTAATGTAAATTATACGTCATTGTACACCTACGCCTCACATTGTTCATAAACTCAATTGAAGGATAAATTGGTTCTTAGTATATTGACATGGAATTCAATTTCAATATGGTGCATGAGCCATGTGAAGTTTATGCCGAGTCGTTGAACTATTTTTCTTCTATTTTCGAGAAGGTAGCACTCAGCTCTGTTGTCGGCTCATCAACGCAATTGTTTTTTTTATAATCTTCGCCGTAAACCGGCAAAATTCTTCAAAACTAAACGATATGAATGTTAAACCACTTGGCAAATGGCATATAAAAGATTTAAGGATACATAAAATTACATAAAATAAAAAAAAGAATACTTATAACCTAAACATTGTTTATTTTTCCAAACGAATGTTCTCTAATTTATGTTACCGTTTATATTTGGCTATCAGCCGCCCACGATTATGCGTATGACGAAAAAATATTTAGTCATTTCTAATAATTCTTCATGTTATTCATTTAACGAAAGAAGATCGTAAAATCTTTTTAATAAAAAAGTATCTTAACGGAGATAATCGTCATGATGTAATTCCAGTGTTGCCACGTTATAACTTCAACGGAACGAAGAGAAGAGATTTTAAAATTAAATAAAAATATAAGAAGTGAAAAATAAATAAGAAAGTGGTGTTTTTAATGTTAATTAAGTGATAATTATAAAGAAAACGTATTATTTTATATACGTTATTTTTTATATTATATATTTATTTTTTATTTTATATTATATATAGTTAAGCCAATATTAAGCAAAATAATCATAACGAATCGATAAAGGTCTATGCTTTTTTTATTTGCAACCCCATAATTGACTGTCATGACTCACGACACAAGTCGACTACCTATCTTGTTTATAAACTCGGTTTGCGTGATCGTTTTTTTTTGCGACTTTGCTATTTTATTTACGAACATGCTTGATAATGGACTCCGAAGATTCTTCTAACCCTTACGACCACCGCCTGAACATGGATTCCGAACCCGCTTTTCACGACAACCCCAGCGTGAACTTGGACTCGATATCTGCAGTTTCTGATGACCCCGGCATTCACTCTGGACCGAGTTCTTCTCAAGATTCATCTGCTGTCTCAAGAGGACATTTACGCTGCATAAATTGCGGTTTAAATGTTACAAGAATTCGACGACTCATTTTGGAAATTGCAGAAGTGCGACATATTGTACAACGATGGGTTCGACAACAAGAGGTACCTAAATACAAGTATTTTTATCGTAATTAATGAAATATTACGTGTAACGTCATCTCTGTAGAACTTATTTATTGTCCTAGGAAGTAAATGTTGGAATTAGAGACTACAATTAAATATAGTTGTACCTGATAGTGACAAAATATCATCAGTTTGATTTTGCCATAAAAAGTACTTTTTTATATCTCTATAGCTAGAAAAGTAATATCAATTTCTAATTGTTTGATATATTTACTAGGTGCATGTTTCGAGTGACAATGTAGTATGCCATTCATGTTGGACTGCAGCCTGGAATCAAATAAGACATCCTACTAGTCAACAAGACAATACAAATACACCCATTGTTGGTCATCGACAAGTGTGTATCAGCTGTGGCAGATCAGTTCTGAGAGCAAGATTTCACACTCTAAGTTCTGATTCCCCGCGTGAGGATCGCATGTGGAATGCAATTGCATAATTAGGCAGAAAATCTGTTTTTCACATAAAGCAACTCAACATCTAAGCTCTGCGACCACCAGTAATAACAACCTTCTAGGCTTGACCAGTGTTAGTATATTTGAAGGTTTGAATCTTTTAACAATTTTTAAAACAATTTTTACGTTCGACGTCACAGTCCTGACGGAGGTGCACGACGTCACTTTAGAAAATATTTTTTTTGAAAAGATACGCCATTTCAAAGAAAATAGTAATATTTTTAAACGCACGAGCGCAAAGTATGTCTTTAAACATGAGTGACTCCCGGGAGAGATCCGTCGTGCTCCACAGAAAACAACTCCTTTGTTACTTACTGGCACAACTAAAAGAAATTCAAAAGTATTTGTAGGTACAGTGGATTATAATTATTATACCTGCATAAAATATTTGAAATATAATTACAACAAGTTACAACAGAATCATAATTTTCTATTAACCGTCATTTCGTGTTTTTACTGAAAATATAACTAGATTTTCAATTTAAGTATAATTACTATTGGTAGCGCCATCCACCTTCCTATCTATAACTAATCGCATCAACGTCAATCGTTCCACGCTTGCTGGTCTAGTGCGAGCGATACCATGTTTCCGTCCCTGTCTCCCATTCCCTAAGACGGGCACGCCTTTCGCGGATTGGTCGCCGCGAACGTCGACGCGAGGGACAGTCCAGAAAATTCGATTCGCTAAATACGTGTCGGCCATATCGTACCGCTCCGCGCCGCTCCCGCTATAATTATTACCGCGTAAACAAAGCCGCTCGCATGTGAAAGTGATTTGTGTAGTGGAGTGAATCAAGCAGCTTCATCCCGAAACCACCAGGAGACTGCCCTTCTGAGACGAAGAAGATTGCCGTACAAGGTAAGTGCCCCCCATCCTTGGAATATCCTATACCCACTCACAATCATCTCTCCCATTCCAATCCTTACATCCTCTTCCCGTATCCAATCCTAGACGACTAAAACCCGCTATCCTTTGTATACAGTCCATTTCCTTCTCCAAGTCGTCTAGAACCTACGGTTTCGGTGTATCGCCGAACCATTTTTTTGGTCCATACGAGTCGGATTCATTTACGTTTTTATACGTTATATCGCTATACCTAGGCAGTTATAGCACCCAGCTACACTCCTAATATATTCACATAACTGTCACATGGTTGTTTCCGCCCGCATCACTAGGTGAACTTTTATGTAGCTACCTACTTACTCAATTACTATTTCTGGAACTATCATAGTTGTCTTGTAAATCTCATATTTCGAGCAACTTTTAATTCCTACTTAGCCTACTTAGGTAAAATAATTGGAACATTAGATATTCTTATTTTGTTTCGGTCTCATTAGCTTATACTTACGTAAGCATGTCACAACAAAAGAAGTCACGCGTGTCGGAAGACAAAGAGATGACAATCTTAGAAGCAAGACGCAATATTTTATTTGAGCGTATTCAAAACATCTATGAACGCTCAAAAACCGCCTCTATTTCCGACAGTAATAGCGAAGCATTTCTCAGTTATTGTATGACAGTAGATAGTATTCGAACCGATTTTCATAAGTTGTTAGACGATTATAACGCAAGATTACTTTCTATCAATCCTGATGAAAAACCGAACTATCAGGCGTACACCTCATTCGAAGATCTTTATTGTATTATTAAGCGTATACAATCACAATTGGAGGATAAATGTTCAGCAGAGCCCATTGCCCGCAAACCGAGATTACCGCCAATCGAGATTATGTCGTTTGACGGATATATACGAAATTGGCCGTTATTCTATGCGAGTTTTAAGTCTACAGTGCACGATAATGGTTCTCTGACAGATGCTGACAGGTTGTACTATTTAATAGGAAAACTGTCACCGAAGGCCCAGTCCGTATTTGCAGGTGTCACACCCAGTGCTGAGAATTATCAGGTCATATTTCAGTCACTACTTGATAGATATCAGGACATTCGCGTCCTGGCGTCTACTTACTTTGACCAAGCTTTAAATCTCAAACTGTCCGGCAACGCGTCTGTCGCGAATTTCCAGCTGTTTATTGATAACTTCGTAACCGCGGTTAATTCTCTTAGGAACTTAAAATTAGAAGATCTTTCCGATTTTATGTTGCTTCAACTCGCTTTAAAAAAATTGACACTGATACAATTCGTGCTTTCGAGATGTCGGAACGCAATAATAAAATACCTACACTAGATAGTTTTATTTCGTTCATCAAAGATCAGTGTCGAATATTTCACAATACGCAGTCTGGTTCACCTGGCCCGTCTAACACTAACAGCAACAAACAAAGGTTGAATAAATCGCGAAATAGTAATAATAACTCGGTCCCTTATCCACAATCTTACGTAACATGCTCGGAATCTAATAAAATTAATTCACAGAAGTGTCTGTGCAGTAATATAGTGCACGACCATTTATACAAGTGTCCCGCCTTCGATAATTTGAATCCAACCGCTCGTTTTAAATGCGTAAAAGATAACAAAGCTTGCATTAAGGGCTTAAGCATAAAACATAAAACAAGTAATTGTTCTAGTAAGACAAATTGTCGCTTATGCAATCAAAAACATCATTCTCTGCTTCACTTCGATAAAGGTAACCCGTTGTCAAGCCAAGTCGCTAATCTTGACACAATTACGTCGCAGGTGCAGGCTACGATAACTGCGCCCCCGACGATTCAGAATGAGATATCGTTGTGTACGACATCCATTGCGCGGGCGGCACGCACGCGCGATGGATGGATGGATGGATTTTAACATTTCTTCGCTTATCGTGGAGCGTATTATGGACACATTGCCAAACGCTAATGTGGACGTATCGCTTCTCACACACCTCGAGTCATTGCCGCTGGCAGACTCGGAGTTTGCGAATCCGGCAGACATTGATGTTTTGATCGGAGCCGCAATATTCCCGCACTTGCTACTAACTAAAGTGCTCACTACGTACGTAGTGAGCAAAATAACTTACCGGCCGATGAGCCGTAAAGATCTCGAGTGTGAAGAACATTTCCGCGCTACCACTGTTCGTGACGACAGTGACAGATACGTTGTGGCGTTGCCATTCTGTGGTGACCCTTATTGGTTAGGCGACTCGTACGCTGCTGCGCTTAGACGTTTCCATTGTTTGGAACGTAAACTTGATGCATCACCTAAGTTACGCAGCGCCTATAATGACGTCATTCGTGACTACATAGATAAAGGTTTTTTGAGTGTAGTTGTAAACAACGAGGGCAACTCTCTGACCTCATATTATATCCCGCATCACGGCGTAGTTCGCGAAGATAAAACCTCTACTAAACTTCGTGTGGTTTTAGACGCTAGTTGTAAGACTACATTGGGTCAGTCGATTAATGACATTTTTCATGCCGGCCCCAATCTACAGGGTGATTTATTTAACATCATAATAAAGTTTCGTCTTTTCCAAATCGCTCTGTCAGCTGATTGCCGCCAAATGTTTCTCAATATCGGCGTTCGCGAATCTGACCGTAGATTTCAATGGATCTTTTATCGTTTTGACCAGAAAGAACCTTTATCTGTGTATCAGTTCAATCGTGTTTGTTTTGGACTCAAGTCTAGCCCATATCACGCGTTACGAGTTGTTCGCCAGTTGATCGCTGATGAAGGCGATCACTTTCCCGCCGCAGCGGCTGTTGCCACTTCCGCTTTGTACATGGATGACATTGCCTGTAGTGTCATATCCGCTCCGCTAGCAATTTCGCTTTGTGAAGAGCTTATTCAGCTTTTCAAGCGAGGCCAGTTTGATCTTGTCAAATGGACAAGCAACTCTAAGGAGGTTCTCGCACGCATACCAGATTCTCATAAGGCTTCTCCAGACATTGAGTTTGAGAAGTCTGTACCGCATAAGGTTCTCGGTTTACGCTGGGACAAATCCTACGATAGTTTTCGGTTTGACGTCTCACCACCAGATGATAAGTGCACCAAACGCACTATGCTGTCCACAGTGGCTCGACTATGGGACATAATGGGTTTTGTGGCTCCCACAATTTTGTACGCCAAGCTCTTGATCAAAGAGCTTTGGCTATCAAAGTGTGAGTGGGATGAAACACCCCCTGACCATATTGTCGCCGCTTGGGGCCAGTTTTGTATTGAGCTTAGCGCGCTCAATCAAGTTGCTATTCCGCGTCATCTTGGGTTGGTAGATGGATGTACCATCAACTAAATAGGTTTCGCTGACGCCAGCGAGCGTGCTTACGGCGGAGTCGTATATCTGCAAGTCCGCATTGGTTCTAACTAGTCAGTGCAGTTAGTTTGTGCCAAGTCTAAGGTCTCGCCTGTTAAAACCATTTCAGTTGCGAGACTGGAGTTTTGCGCGGCCCTTCTGCTGTCTCAGTTGCTCCGCAAGGTTCAAGACACAGTTTTGCCCCACTACCCCATTAATAAAATATACGCATTTTCCGACTCCAAAGTAGTGCTCGCTTGGATTCATTCTTCTCCTCATCGCTGGCAGACTTTTGTCGCCAACCGCGTTAGCAAATTGATTGAACTGGTTCCTGCTACTTGTTTCAATCACGTCGCGGGTATTGAGAACCCCGCAGATTGCTTGTCTCGTGGTGTCACTCCACTTAATCTTCTGCATCATCCATTGTGGCATCGTGGACCTTCTTGGATCTCCCATGATCCGTCAGAATGGCCCATGCAACCCTTTGACCACAGTGCAGAAAACGAAGATGTACCCGAACGGAAGTCTATTTCTTATCCCGTGATTGCTGAGGTTGCGGAGTCTCCCATCTATGCACTCGCACTACGCATGTCTTCGTGGTCTAAGTTACTCCGCGCCATGGTTTATGTCTATAGGTTTCTTAGGCACCTACCTAATGAGACTTTTGTATCAAGTACTGATATCAAATTCGTAGAATGTAAGTTACTACGAGCTGTACAGGCTGTTCATTTTAGTAACGACATTCAAAATTTGAAAGACAATGTACCTTGTTCTCCCGCTATCCTTAGACTCAAGCCGTTTCTCGATGAACACGGCGTCATACGCATTGGGGGTCGTCTATCGAATTCGGATGAACCTTATAACTACAAACATCCTTGTATTCTGCTGCGACATGATCATGTTGTCGACCTTCTTGTTGACTTTTATCACAAGAAGCACCTCCATGCCGGTCCGGAGTTGCTTATGTCCTTACTTAGGCATAAGTATTGGATTTTAGCCGCTCGACGAATAATTCGTCACAGAATACATAAATGTAACGTCTGTTTCAAATTTCGTCCGCGTCCGACTTTCCCTCCCATGGCCGATCTCCCTAGCCAGCGCGTCAACCAGGTTGCTAAAGTGTTTACACACACCGGTTGTGATTACGCAGGACCACTGCAGTATACGCCAGTGCATGGTTGAGGTGTTAAAAGCCGTAAAGCCTGGCTATGTATTTTTACATGCTTAACAACGCGTGCTACTCATATTGAAGTTGCGACAGATTTAAGCACGGTGTCATTCCTGGCAGCCCTTAAACGATTTTTCTCACGGCGCAGTCCTATACAGTGTTTGTACACGGATAACGGCACTTGTTTTGTGGGCGCAAGCTCTTATTTACGCGACCTTTATAAGTTTCTCAGGGAAGAATATCGTACTCGTCTTCAGGAAGAACTTTCCATAAATCATATTGACTGGAAGTTTATTCCACCAGCATCACCGCATTTCGGTGGATGTTGGGAAAGCATGGTCAAAGTAATTAAAACGCATCTCTTCAAGGTTATAGGTCAACAGATCCTCTCTTACGAAGAGCTTTTAACTGTCCTTGCACAAGTCGAGGCACTGATCAACTCGCGTCCGCTCACGGCATTGAGTAGTGACCCTGCAGAACCATCCGCGTTAAGCCCTGCACATTTTTGAGCACAGTGCCATTATCGTCGTTTCCGGCTCCTGAAGCAGACTCTTCAAACTTGCTCCAGAGACATACTCTGCTGGATAAACTCGTGCAGTCGTTCTGGCGGCGCTGGCGTGTGGAATATCTACACCAGCTTCAGGCTAGATCCAAGTGGAATAGTCCTGCATCCCCTATACAGGAGGGTACGTTGGTCGTCATAATACATGATAATGCTCCGCCGCTTTCATGGCCGTTAGCCATCGTAGAGAAATTGCATACTTCCAAGGACGGTATAACCCGCGTTGTTACCGTGAAAACCGCTAAGGGGAGCTACGTGCGCCCTGTTGGACGTCTCTGTCCGCTTCCAACTCAGTGAGATCTAGCCTGAAGTTGGATCTACCTCTTAGTTTAAGTATTTAGTTAGTAGTTTTCGCTATATGTTTCCGTCCCTGTCTCCCATTCCCTAGGAGGGGCACGCCTTTCGCGGATTGGTCGCCGCGAACGTCGACGCGAGGGACAGTCCAGAACATTCGATTCGCTAAATACGTGTTGGCCATACCGTACCGCTCCGCGCCGCTCCCGCTATAATTATTACCGCTTATACAAAGCCGCTCGCAAGTGAAAGTGATTTGTGTAGTGGAGTGAATCAAGCAGCTTCATCCCGAAACCACCAGGAGACTGCCCTTCTGAGACGAAGAAGATTGCCGTACAAGGTAAGTGCCCCCCATCCTTGGAATATCCTATACCCACTCACAATCATCTCTCCCATTCCAATCCTTACATCCTCTTCCCGTATCCAATCCTAGACGACTAAAACCCGCTATCCTTTGTATACAGTCCATTTCCTTCTCCAAGTCGCCTAGAACCTACGGTTTCGGTGTATCGCCGAACCATCTATAAAATTCGTAAAAAGTATATAAGAGCGACTTTTTTAGTTAAATGTGTAACATTCTCTTAAACAAAACACAATGCAATCCTATAAGTGCTGAGTTTGTGCATTTCTATTTAATTATGAATAACCTGTACTCGTGGAAGACTTAAAAATATTCGGGCAGCGTTTACTAAAAACACTTACATTTGAAATGGATTTATATAATAATTATTAAACGTCTTATTAAGTATACTGCATTTAATTGCAGCCCACAAATGAATGTCT
The DNA here is from genome assembly GCA_944739405.2 of Euclidia mi. Taxonomy (NCBI): domain Eukaryota; kingdom Metazoa; phylum Arthropoda; class Insecta; order Lepidoptera; family Erebidae; genus Euclidia; species Euclidia mi. The sequence goes on from OX123193.2 coordinate 16,879,567, forward strand.
AATCACACTTTAAACGTTACAAAATAAGTTGTCAATTTAGAACGGAGAAGTTAGAACGATTAGGCGTACGGGGAATCACCTTAGAATTCTTTAAAAGTTACCTTTATAACCGCAAACAGTGTGTAAAGATTGATTCATATCTTAGTGAAGAACAGAGCATAACCTACGATATACCACAAGGTAGTATTTTGGGGCCTACCCTCTTCCTAATTTATGTAAATGATCTCTGTAAGCTACCCCTTCCGAGTTGCAAAACGCCTACGCTGATGATACCGCTATACTCATTTATGGCCCTACTTGGGATGACATTAAAATAAAGGCAGAATCAGCACTTAAAAAAGTTATGACTTGGTTAAATAATAATTTGCTAACCTTAAATTTGAATAAAACTGTATATGTTCCCTTCTCAATACGACAAAATAAAAAGCCACCAGATACGTTTGTCCTGCCCGTACATCTGTGTGCAAATCCGCTTGAACCTTGCCAATGTCCTTCACTGGCTAAAGTGAACACAGTTAAATACTTGGGAGTACATCTTGATGACAATCTGAGATGGGATATACACATAAATTCACTCATAAACAGAACAATGAGGCTTATACGTACTTTTCTGCTTACTTTGATACCCTGAAAATGGTATACTACGGACTATGTCAATCAATTTTAGGATACTGCGTAACAGTGTGGGGTGGAGCAAACAAGACACACCTTCTTGGATTGGAGAGAGCACAAAGGGCTTTACTCAAGGTCATGACAAGGAAACCATACAGATACCCTACCGCAAAGCTCTATAGCGAATGTAAGGTGCTCACAGTACGACAGCTCTTTGTGCTTCAATTTACGATACGGAACCACAGGTGTCCTCCCCCCGCCTGACCCTAAAAAACGAGTCAACCTACCGCAGAGTATTCGGCACAAGACTTCATATTTATAAAAAACTACATAAAACTCTAAACATACTCGGGCTAAGCAAGCACACACTCAAGCATACAGTAACTGAATGGTTATTAAAACAAGATTATGCAAGTACAGAATCATTATTGATGTACACCGCGTGAAACCAATATCAACAATCATACACGCGCGCGCACACACATACACACAAACACTCACACATACTCAGACACACACTCACCCCCTCACACACAAACTCACGCACGCGCACACACACTCACCCTCTCTCAATCAAACACACACACACTCAAATTCCCGTGCTCGAATTCATAGTTATCAAATGAGCAAATTACTTGCCCAGCAACATGACACATTCGGTGCCTGATATCGATCTCAAATAATGGCTGAACACTGTCTCTTATGATACAGGTATAACCTAGTATAAGTGACAGGGTTTCTACAATTTCTGCATAGTTAGTTATATCAGTCCATAAATACTTATAACTGTACCAATGTTGCAATACAATATGTAATGTAAACCTATCATTGTAACTATGTTTTCTTGGTAATAAATAAATATTATTATTATTATAATTTAGTATATTTTAGTAAAACCTTCAAAGAGATGTTAACAGTCGCGGGTTCTCAAATAATTAACAGTTAAACTTTGTTGTACCCGTAGTCCCATGGACAAATTTGTCATCCGTTACTCCAACTCTAAATATTAATTTATTTCATTTTGTGGTTTGGCCATAAACAACAACATCTGCGGGCACGGCAGTGCCTCCGCCAAGTCGAGCAAAAAAGCCGCACGGCCGTACCATCGTTTCCTCGAAGCAGTTCAGGCCATTTTCGACCCCCTATAACTTCGTTGTGGGTAAAACTAGAAGCCTAATTTTTAAGTAACCTAGCAAGTATTGTATAATCATGGTATCTTTCAAATTTCATTGTCAAAAAGCCTAAGTCCCGCAACTCGGTTACCCCTACCGTAAAAATGTGAGATTTAAGTAATACCAAGTCGGTTAATTAAAGATCTTTAATGTTTTAAATCAATAGATTGTCTTGGCAATCGTACTAAACAATCTTATTTATAGGTATTTATGTATTACTTATGAGATATATTTTGTTTACATATTTGTTTAGTAGCTGTAATATTATGTAGATACATACTTATGTACATCATAAAGTAATTAATAAAGTGAATAGAAATGCATCATAACAATAATACAGATACATCTGTATATTTGTTGCAGTCAAAATTCTTAACCAGTCAAAAGTACCATTGACTAGCAAAATCAGTCAAAAGTACTTTTGACCATATGCTTTAATCAATAATACTTTTGACCAAAATAACAGTTAAAAGTACTTTTGCCCAATGGAGCAGGTTAAAAGTACTTTTGACTAACCTACCTACTTATTATGAAAAATTCTCGTTCGCCCCGGATACTTAGTTATGTGTAGGTACTTACCTAATAGGTTATGTTAGGTTCTCTTGTGACCCCGCACTTGAAAATAGGAGCCTTGCGAAGCAGGGCTCCGTCTACTTAGCTTATTGGGCGACTAGGTAATTTTTATTCACATCTAACGAGTTAATAGTGCTTTTGACTGATGCTTTATTGAAGTTAAAACTACTTTTGAAGAAGAGACTAATAACCAATTATTTTCAGTCAATACCACTTTTGACCAACCTGTTCAGTTAAAAGTACTTTTGACTGATTTTGCTGGTCAATAGTACTTTAGACTGATTTTTAAGGCTCGACCGAGATCTCGTTCTCGTTCTCGGTCTCGGCATTCTCGGCTACAATTCCAACCGAGAAATTTGTCTCGGTTCTCGGCTAATTATAGCCGAGATTCTCGGTTATGACCGAAATTGTAACTTTGTTCGGATCGGCATTTAAATTTTACCGCGCGCGGCCACGCGCCGCAGCGTGATGTCGATTGGTGTAATAAGTCGTGAGAGAGCTGAATTGTGATGCAAAGAAATGCTAATATTTTTGAGTATTGGTTTTCGTCACCTTATAAGGTGCTTAGGCCTGCAGCAAATAAGTTTTTATCTGCGCTGCCTACTAGCGTAGCAAGTGAACAACTGTTTAGCAAAGCTGGACAATTGTATGACGAGAGGCGACACAGTTTGAAGGGCGAAAATGCCGAAAAATTGCTTTTTTTATGTTATAATATAATGTTATTTAACTTTGATTATTAAAACGGTTAATTTTGTTAAACAGTTAGTACTGTATTAAAAATATAACAGCATTTAAATGTTTTTTTCCGCGCTTTATCGTTTCTCGGTTTCGGCTCTCGGTCTCGGCCGAGATATTATTTTATTCTCGGTCTCGGTCTCGGTCTCGGCCGAGAACATAAAACCCATCTCGGTCGAGCCTTACTGATTTTGCTAGTCAATAGCACTTTTGACTGGTTAAGAGTTTTGACTGCAATATATATAAAATCCTTACGTTACTGACTGACTGATCGACACGCTATAGCCGAAACAACTGGATGCAAGTAGGTAAAATCTGGCATGTATGTTCCTTGTGGAGTGTAGGGGATTTTGTTCAAAAAACATTTTATCTAAGCAAAATTTACGCAAGCAAAGGTGCGGGCAAAAGCTAGTATTTTAATATAAATATAACTGAAAAACAGATCTCTATTCTTCAGATATATCTATATTATTATATCTATAGGTAGGTACAGAACAAATTTCTAATCTTATTTCCTTTAATGTTTCCCAACAATACACCCAAAACCATTAGATGTAGGCAAGGCTGAGCCTGTAATATGGCAATGAAAACGATAAACATACATAGTATATTTTAAATACATAAATTTTGTTATAGATAATCGGATCTATACAGAATTTATTACCATGCTCATTATATCTCTGCTTGTCCACTGAGCCAACACTATAAACTAGTATGTGTTAACGTTATTCTTTTGAACTTGACTAATGGTTCCATGAATATTTGTGTTTTATCGTTATTTTAGGATGCTCAATATTACTAACACTAAACGCCATCAACGATGTAATTTTCGCTAAGTTATATTAATAACTGACGCGAAAAATGATTTCGTAACAGTATAATTATATACTGTTACGAAATCATTTTTCGCGTCAGCTTCCTTGATAACGAGATAATCTGATTTGCAACATTAAGCAACGTCCCACCGCATCAATTTCAGTATCCGGCGAGATGAAACATTCAAAGTCGTGGTGTATGATGTAGCTACATTAATTTTAGGGTATTTTTTACAAGAAAAGACCATTGTGTTGAGTTTTTTTCGGCTAAAAGGGTAACACAAGTCACAAAACTGTTATGAATTATATCAGAGCTTGTTGTCCACGGTAACGCATTTAAGTCAAATTATATACATCTTATCCGTGTGGTGACGAATTAAGAATGCGGATTGTCACCACCCCATATCATCCCATGGGTGTCGTAAGAGCCGACAGAGGGAGCATATTATGCAGAGAACAGCACTGTAAGAGAAGGAAAACTTGATGCAAACCCTATACCAACCCGTTTGGCCAGCGTGGTATAGTAGGCCAATTCCTCCTTTTAAAGGAAAGGCCTAGTCCAGCTGTGGACTGTTAAAGGCAGATGATGATGATAATGATGATTTATTTATTTATTTAGATTTTACTTAATTAGAACGGCCGGAAGTCACTTACACTAATTAAGGACACAACTAACTCACAGACATCTCACAGAACTCCATGCACACCAACAATATCTTCTTCCATTCATCTGCGAAAATATCACTCTGTGCGTCTGACACTAAGAGCGCATTAAGTGTGGCGAGAGAACGGGGTATAGGCGAGTTTGCACGGGCCACGGTGCGGCAATAATAATAATAATGATATACATCTCGGGTTAGAATCGAATACTGTTAATGACTTATTGAAATTTTTGAATTTGAATTTCTTCAACGTCGTCAATAGCGTCAGAAGGGACTCCTATTATGCGGGTTTAGTCGCACAACTAGCCAAAAATTACTGTGAGAAGACTTTGTTTTTTTTAATTCTTGCTGTGGAAATCCGAAGCAAATGATGATGGAGGTGAGTGAGCTATTAGGTTCGACCGCGACTCCCTCTAAAACCAATAGGAAAATTGAACTTGTTTTAGTGGCAGTGTCACGTGAATCTTCCAGAGACAGCTATGTCAGGCGCGACCACGGTGACACGACAGTGACCCACTCTACCTATCCTTTTAATAAATACTATACTATGCTGATCACTTCCTTAACTTGCCTTCTATAAAGTTAGATATAAAGGCCGATTAAACTTTGTCTCGCATTCTCGATAACGATATATATAATGCAGTAACAGAACTTCGCTGGGAGAAGAAAAACTGATCGTGAAGTCTTTCCTGAGTACGTTGAGTTCAGACTACTCTTAATGGATTGTATTACAGTTCTGTGTTCATGATTTTGACTATAAAGACAACGGATTTCAATACTGATTTATTTAATGGAGCGACGAGTACTTGCAGCTTAAGTTCCGTACAGGTACTGTATTAATATGCGGTTAATAGTCTTATCTGATCATATAACTAACTTTGAAAGATGCTGGTTCAATAAGTGAAAATTGAAGACCATCTTGCATAGATATATAGTCTGTGGCGGAAATGAAACTAGGGTTAATATAATGTCATGCTCCCACCGAGCGATAATCTGTTATCTCTGAATACCTTACCAGGAAACAAGCGTCTTCATGTACATGCAAACGTTTCACTTCCTAACTGTATTTGTAATTCAACCCACGCTTATAAACTTAAATAGTATATCAATAAATCAGGATGTGCCAGTTTCTTCAGCACGCAGCGTTCTCGTGGTATTATGCTGATGCGATCGCTGACATCCGAATTATTTACGATGTCATAACTCACGTGCTGACTTTCGTAATAATGATGTTCTGCATTTTGTAGCATTATATAAATGTTACCTCCTAGCTTGAAGTGCTGTGTTTTAAAGTGTTGGTATACCTACGAATATCACATTTCAGTTATGGAATCAACACTATCAAAGTTCTTGCCGTGTTGAAATCAAACTACGGTTTACGGATTCTATCACGATATACAATAGTAATAATAGGATATAATATATAAGTTACATAATAGTACAATTTAAATGTAACTTAATTAAAACCAACATATCGCGATAGAATCATAAACCGTAGAACATTCGCGTAAACCCAAGAAGATACTATTCTTACCGTGTTCAAATGCAAACCAAAGGGTGATCAATATTATACATGGTTTTTTTTTCGTTTCAGCCATATATGTGTATCTATATGAACATATAAAATTCTTGCGTTGCTGGCTGACTGACAGACACGCTACAGCCAAAACTATTGGGCGCAGGTAGTTAAATTTTACATGTAACCCGTCAGTCTCAAGTAACTTCGCCGAAACATATAGTATATTACGTTATAAATAAGTTAGGTGCTAGTTGTGCTATTGTTTCACTGCACTAAATTTGTGAGATAGACTCCTACACGGATAAGATGTGCGAGATATGCTTCGTCATTCGTTCATACCGTTACTAGGTAACAATAAACAAAATGGAAAGAAATAAAGCCGAAGCTATTAAATGTACGATAGCGTAAACACTCGTTTGATTTGTCGTAAAACTGTATCGTAATTTCTGTCAGTTTTATTATGCTTCTCACTATTGTTTACGTTTGACCTTGCCTATATTATACTTCATTCAAGTTGAGATCTTTCTGTCGGTGTGCTGAAGTTACATTGCAGCCCGTTATTTATCAAAAGAGTTCTGTCACTAGAAGGTGATGTTAAATAAATAATTATCGTAGTTGACTCGACATATCACTGTCGCTTAAAGTCACGAAATCCACTGTTTCAATTGACATATAACTATGACATATAACATACATATATTCAACGTCTCTTTACGATCGTACGACTTGAGAAAAAAAACAGCAGTTTTCCGATTGGCGAAACGTTTTCAGCATTTTTTTGTGAGACTATCGATTGTGGTTTGATAAATATAGTTTTTGGCAAATTATTATTTGGTCGAAAGATTTAAGACATAAAAGTGACTTTTGTAGGTAGCATTTGTACAAAGCATTTTCTCGTGAAGTGCTTTTTGGAATATCGTCAATATTAAATTGAATAGTAGCATACATCGGCGACGGTGTATTTTGTTTTAATTTAAAATAAAATATATCGACAATTCTTGGCTATTAAAAATTAGATTAGATTACATTAGAATATACTTTATTGCACACCAAAATAAATTATTACAGTACAGGCTTAAAAAATTACTAGTAATGCATAATCGGCGGCCATAGGTATCGCTAAGTGCGATCTATTCCAGGCATACTTTGGATGGACAGGAATGAAGTTAGCAGTTTTATGAGGCGATGGTGTAGTTAATACGATGAATACGCAATAATAGAGATTTAAATAATATACATACATGTGGGATATGGGGCTCAGAGTAAAAACAGAAATAATATACTTTTATTTAAAAAAAAATACTCCTGCAACGTCTTCACCTTATAGCTGTATCCGCCATCTTCCTTTTCTATATCTTTCCCTCTCTCATCCGTCTGCCCTCTCACTCACACTTACGTTCCGTTCCCAAATTCGGCCGTCCTGCTCATCTGTCTGTCCTCAGACATCCATCACTCAAATACATACTTACAATATATTACTTAGTACTAAAGTTACAAGGTACAATGAGCTAATCGTACAGTACAGTAACAACACCTTAACTAAACGGATGTACGAGATCACAAACAATTTTTGGTTATACTAACCAAATTATAGTAACTTAATACTAATATAATAGTGATACCTTACTTTATGTTTACAATTTTAAACTTAAAATACTAATCTATTCTTTAATTGTGTTTAATATATTCTGTAAATGTAAATGGAAATATTATAAGAGAACATGGGGAAGTTTTGGATCAGTGAAAGGTATATTCTGAGAATTTGTTTGAACGAGGAGAAAGTGACACTAGGAATATAGTAGCGAATGAGGAAGATAATTGTGAAAGTATTAGAAGTATGGAAGAGATACGGTATGCAATGAAAAGTATGAAAACGGGTAAAGCTGCGGGATATGACAGAATATCTGCTGAGATGCTCAAGGTAGGCGAAGGCGTCACCGCAAGCCTGCTGTACCTACTTTTCAATAAATGTTGGCGGTCCGGTCGTGTACCAGGGGACTGGAACAAGGCCGTAACTGTGCCACTGTACAAGGGAAAAGGGTCACAGCGGGAATGCAAAAATTATCGCGGTATAAGCCTCCTGACTGTTGTTGGCAAATTGTATGCAAAGATACTGATTGAAAGAGTGATCTCTGAAACGGACAGTAAAATTTGGGATGTGCAAGCGGGATTCAGAAAGGGAATGGGATGTACGGATCAAGTCTTTCCCTTAAGGTCCATTTCAGAAAAAACCTTAAGTAAACACCAGAAGGTTTTCTGTGCCTTTATTGACCTGGAAAAGGCTTATGATCGAGTGGTGAGGGATGAACTTTGGTCAACACTTTCTGTGTATGGAGTGAACAGCAATCTGATACGGGCACTTGAATCCTTATATAGGGATTCAAGTGCTTGTGTCAGAGTAAACGGGGCCTACACGGACTGGCTTAACATTGATCGTGGTGTTAGACAGGGATGTGTAGCGTCTCCTTGGCTGTTCAATCTATTCATGGACAGTTGTTTGACCGATCTGAAAGGGTCTGAATGTGGATTAAGAATGGGTGAATCTGTGTTTAAGACCCTGCTATACGCTGACGATCAGGTTCTTTTTGCGTCGTCAGCGTCTGATTTACAGCGTATGGTCACCGTAATGAATGAGGCGTATAAAAAGAAGGGCATGAAAGTGAATGTAAGCAAGACTAAGGTCATGGTCATAGAGAGGGAAGACAGTATAACTGAATGTAACATAATGATAGGAGACGAAACAGTGGAACAAGTGAATGAGTTTGTGTATTTAGGCTCTTTGTTTACGAGAGATGGAAAATGTGAGGGAGATGTTGAAAGGAGAGTAAAAGCAGGAAATAATGTAAATGGCGCCTTATGGCCCATCATCAGTAGCGAAATTATACCAAGTAAGGCTCGCCTTGCTGTACTGCAGGGAGTTTTGGCACCAACACTGATGTATGGTAGCAAATCATGAGTCTGGCAGAAGAAGCATGAAAGTAGAATCAATGCTGTGGAGATGAGAGCTTTAAGGAGTATGTGCGAAGTAAGTATGATAGATAAAGTGCGTAATAGTGTGATACGGGAAAAGTGTGGTCTAAAAGAAGATGTAGTGACAAAGATTGAAAAAGGAATGTTGCGTTGGTTTGGACATTTGGAACGGATGGATGAAAAAAAAATACGAAAGAAGTGTATCGTGCGAGAATGAATGGAAATGTCGGTAGGGGACGCCCTAGGCGGACATATGCCGACCAAATAGGTGACGTACTAAAAAAGGGCCAAATTAAAAGTACCCATAACCGACGCGCATGCATGATGAGGTTAATGAATGTCGAGGAAGCGAAAGAGGTATGTTTGAACCGAAACATGTGGCGTTCCATGGTCTCTGCCTACCCCAATGGGAGACAGGCGTGATGATATAGATGGATAGATACATAGATCTATTCTTTCATATTATGCCATACATTCATCATCAGCATACCAACATCATACTCACCTAAACATGTTATCCCCCTGGCCACCTCTTCATTTGATCAGCTGAGCTAGAGGTGCAATTTGGACCTTCAATCAGTTGAACTGTCCGCCTTCTCCACATCATAGCGATCATTCAAACAAATTTTTGTAATTCTATAAGGTCCTAAATATTTGGGTTTTAATTTGAGTCCTGATCCAAACTGAGTCCTCTTTATAGCCACCAAGTCCCCTATTTCATACAATTGGCTTTCTTTTCTTTTTCTATTAAAATATCTTCTGTTTTCTTCCTGCATAGCCAATATTTGTTCTTTTGCCTTTAAACGGGACTCTTATCTACTCTCTTCAAACTGTCTGGCAGTTTCTTCTCGCAGTAATTCCAAAATTTCAACATCCTCTTTGCATCTCATCTTGTTACCAATTAACAAGTCATAGTATCAATACTCCTTTGGTAAGTACTATTCAAAGCTCTTTGTACTCTACTAACCTGTTTATATCACACTCCTGTATCTTCTATGCGAAGCTTAGTCATTAAGGGAATAATTATCCCATGAACTCTCTCGACTTGTCCATTCCCTCTAGGAATACCTGTGGTAATGGTAACATGTTGAATACCTTCCTCCTTACAGTAGTCTTGGAATTCATTGCTTGTTAATGGAGTCCCACTATCGGTGACAATTCTCCTTGGATTTCCAAATGTTTGCTGATGTGATGATGATGATGTGTTCAGTGTTTTGGCACTTGATGTACTCTTTGTAGGGAATAACCACACAAACTTGGTAAAAGCATCAATCATAGTAAGAATATAGTTGTATAACTTCTTGGTTTCAGTCAATGGACCCACATGATCCAAGTGCAATGTATCTTGAGGGATACTTTCCTTTTCTATAGGATTCAAAAATTGCTCCTGCTTTCCTGCCTCTTAGTAGCCAGTAAACATGGTATGCAAGCAACCACAAAATCATCTAACTTTTATCCAAATCTTTTATATAATAATCTTGACAAATTAATTTCTTCATTTTGTTTCTAGAGAAATGACCTTTCCCATGAATTCTTGTTATGATGTCTTTCTCCATAGCCTTGGGAACAACAAGCAATTTGTTTGATCCTTTATATAATATGTCTCCATCGATAAGGTAATCTTGATAAGACTTCTCCTTAAGTATTTCTTTAATTGCCTTGAGACCATCATCATAATCCTGAGCTTGCCTCATCTGTTCATGCATGGTGGTTATTGAAGCTATATATGAATTCCGGCTGAGGGCATCAGCATGTCTCAACTTTGCACCAGCTCTATGCTCAACCTCGAAGTCATAATCATTCAATAGAAGCACCCACCTTGCTACTTTTGGTGTCAGGTCTTTCTTCATTAGAGTTTGCTGAAAAGCTATACAATCAGTTACTAATTTGAAATGGTTGCCATATAAGTAATGACAAAACATTTTAATGCCTTCAATTATAGCCAAAGCCTTCAATTCGTAACTTAAACATCGTCGTTGCCCCTCAGTCGTCCTACGACTCATATAATGAACGGGATGAAGTCCACTATCAGGGTGATACTGCATTAAAACAGCAGCTATGGCTACACTTGAAGCGTCTGTATGCAATTCACTTTTTAAATTAGAATCAAATATTTTGAGCACTGGGGCAGATGCTAAACTATTCTTTAGTGTAGAGAAAGCCTCTTGCTGCTCTTTACCAAACACAAAGTCCACATTTTCTTTCACCAAATCATTAAGTGGACTTGCTATGACAGCGTAATGCTCTATGTACTTCCTAAAGTAAGAAGTTAATCCAAGAAAACTTCTCAATTGCTTACTTGTTTTAGGCTCTGGAAATTTAATAACTGCATCCGTCTTTTCTGGTGTTGGTTGTACTTCACAATCCTTGATGATATGACCCAAGTACTCAATCTTAGTCTGTATGAGCTAAGCCTTCTTCCAATTGATTCTAAGCCCATACTGTTCAGCTATTTCCAAAACCTGCTTCAGCCTCTGCAAAGCCTGAATTTCACTGTCTGCTGGAATAATAATATCATCAATAAAAATCATCATAGTTTTCTGGGCTAGTAGATCTCTGAAAATTGTGGAGACAAATCTCATAAAGTACTAAGGACTAACCAAAAGCCCAAATGGTGCTCGTAGAAATTCCCACTGACCATGATGGGTGACAAATGAAGTATACTCGATAGAATCCTCGCTGACCCTCAAATGAAAAAAAACATTTTTGAGGTCAAGAATGCTGAAGATCTTATATTGAGCCTTTGATAATTTATCGATCATGTCATCGATAACTGGAAGAATATTCATCCTTGACAATTTTAGCACTAAGCTGCCTATAGTCCACACACACACGGGTTGTGCCATCTTTCTTCTTCACTAGTACCAATGGGCTAGAGTATTCAGAAAAACTTACCCTTATGATGTTATCTCTTAACCATTCATCTATTTGTTTCTCTACAATACCCTGCTCCACAATCGATAATTTTCTAGGCCGCTGCGCCACTGGCATATCGTCTTTCATACAATCTTTAACTCCACAGGTGCCTCCATAACTTGAACAGGATTATAAGCTTCTATGCATCGGTACGCTTCCTGCTTCACTAGTGGGTCATGGACATGTACGAGCAATGTTTCAAATTCGCCTGAAATGCAATTTATGTTAGCTCCACTCACCCTCATCTCTTAAGATAGACACACTTCCTTCATTCATCAACACTATCACACTCTTCAAAAACTCATGACCTATAATTATATCGTAAGGCATACAGTCTCTAGGAATAATATGAAATGTAACACCACCGTAACACTGTCCATCTATTATAATCTTCATCTTTATCTTTCCTAGTGATTGCACGTGTAAACGACCTAGACCTATCAACTTAAGACCGCCAACATTGCATTCTACGTTGAATAATTTAGTGCAAAGTTCCACTGAGATTAGATTTACGTCACTACCGGAGTCTATCAACGCACGGGAATATTAATTCTCCGCCACTAACACGATTTTTACTGGTTTACCGAAAGTAACGCTTTGAGAGTCTTTGTTTACATTTTGATGATTTAACACCACTGACAGTGACATCCCAATGACGTCTCCGCTACTGTCATTGGCGCTACAGCCGCACTGATTGGATGCCGGCGCAAGGATCTACGAATTGCGTCGTTACTTCTTTATCGTCTTTGTTACCTCGTGCCGTCTTGCAGTAGGTTGGTCACGCCGCCGCTCGCCGGTGACTCTCGTCGTAACCGTATTTCTATAGATACTGTAGATACTCTGAGGATAGTATATCCCGGACGAGCCCCCATTTTTGTGGGATATGGGGCTCAGAGTAAAAACAGAAAGACTATAATATACTTTTTTTTAAAATACTCCTGCAACGTCTTACACCTTAAAAAAATTCGGGCAAGTGCGAGTCTGACCCGCGCACCGAGGGTTCCGTACGCATTTTACCTTATTTGAGGTTGGTGCCAATTACGCTAGTCCTCTAAATCTGTATGAGCGTCCATACAACTTAGAGGACTATCTTAATTGGAGTCTACTATATATGTATGGGGACACCCTTAAATTTTCCACTTTTTTATTTTTTGTAATTTTTCCTTTATTTGTGCTGTAAGACCCTGCTTTTGGCCAAATTTCGTGATTCTAGTTCAACGGGAACTACCATATAGGTTTTCGACCCAAAACCTATAGGGTACTTACGGTTGACCTAGAATTGTCAATTTTGGTCAAAACCAAGGTCTTACAGCACAAGTAAAGGAAAAATTCCGAAAATTAAAAAAAGTTGAAAATTAAGGTTAATTTTGGTACTTACAAGTTTTCGCAAAAATCTAATTTTGACCATATCTTTTTATTGGGTTGACCCAGGACCCTGCTTTTCATACACCTAATAGCAACCATAGACCTCAGTATCTGGTATAAATTTCAATTTGCTAGGTCCACCCGTTCCTGAGAAAATCGGCGGTGACACACGGACAGACAGACAGACAGACAGACAGACGGACAAGAAAGTGATCTTATAAGGGTTCCTTTTTTACCTTGAGGTACGGAACCCTAAAAATACCTAGAACTCGTGTAAAAAGTAAATTACATATTTAAATACGTTAAGAATTTAAGTAGTGTTTTTTTTAAATCTTTAAAAATATTCAGTGATGTTGATCTTCGAATTTCTAATGGCAATGCATTCCACAGGCGCACTGCCTGAACAGTAAAGGAGTTATCAAAATAATTTGTGAAATGCCTTGGCATCGCCAGAGTCAGATCCTCAGACGACCTCAGAGACTTTATTTGTGTGTCATGAAGGAACTTGAAACGTTCTTTGAGATAGGAGGGAGTACAAGTATTAAATAGAACATTATAATATAATAATGTACGAATGTGAGTATTCCTGCGAAGACGAATTGGGAGCCACTTGTGTTTGTTGTGAATATCTGAAATGTGATTATATTTGCGAAGGCCAAATATAAATCTTATGCAAAAGTTTTGGAGACGCTCAAGTTTATCCAGCTGCTCCTCTGTGGGGTCAAGATAGCTGACATCAGCATAGTCAATTATGGGGAGAAGCAAAGACTGAGCGAGCGCAATTTTAGTAGCCGTTAGAAGGAAGTTGCGTAACCTACGCAACCAACCTGCCGATGCAAAAAGCTTGCGACTTGTTTCATGCATTTGAGATTTCCAGGACATATGTACATCTAAAGTGATCCCCAAATTTTTCACTGTTTTACTGAAAAGGAGAATTTTCCCATCAAAACTGATTTGCGGCAGATCGGACCAACAGATTTTTGAGACCAGTTTGTGGCTGCCTATAATAATTAACTGTATTTTATCGGTATTTATTATGATTCCGTATTTCTTGGTCCACTCACAGATTCTGGTTAGGTCTGCGTTAATAGTAGTGTAAGCTTCTGCCAGTTTATTTAGAGGAGCTTGCGTATATATCTGCAAATCTTCTGCGTAAAGCTGGTAGGACGAAAGTAGTTGGTTTGAGATGGTATTAATAAATATAGCGAAGAGTAGAGGAGAAAGCACGCTACCCTGGGGCACACCGGCATTAGTGTTAGACCAAGTGGAATCAGAGTCTTCGATGCGTATACGTTTCCGGCGACCGAACAGGTAAGTATAAAATAAGAATTAGGTATAGTATAGTTATAACATTATTTTAATTAATACTGGTATTGAACATGTTGCGTAAAATATTTGAGTTAATCTAACTCCAATATTTCTATTAATATTTGTGTGGTATTCCGTAGTGCCGGTCATAATGGTCATCGTATAATTGAATATTCGATTTGATTAAAGCCTCCCTTACTAATTGCTTGACCATTTTGTGCGATAAATTAATTTATTACAAAACAAAAAAAGGCACAAAAAGCCTACTATTGTGTTACAGAGTTTCTAAACGATACATTTTGACTATTAAAGAAAATAAATATGAACTATGACATGAATGTAATAAATCATCATAATTATATATTGTATTGTGTGACACTCGAAAAGGAAAATAATAATACCTAACTAACTACATAATGTAATAGATTTTAAAACAATTTTTAATAATAACTGTTATTTAATGTATATTTATATATTTTCAAAGTAATTAATCCAATAATAAATTAATAAAATTGTATGATAGATATTTGCACGTCATGAGAAATGACAGACATGTCATGATCCACTTTTAGTTATTAAGATCTTGCATGCATGTATTATTTAATTCTGTATGTCATACACATGTCTGAGCAAATAAATTTTCTTATTCTTATTCTTATTGATATTTAATATTTCAGTCTATATTGCGTACCATATGAATTTATAATAATCAGAATTACAGAGTAATTATGTAAGACATCGGTCGGATTTCAGTATTAAAGGACCATGCTCATCTTTGCCCCAGAAATGCCCAGAGAAAGTAAATTACAACATCGTCCTAATAAATGAAAACTAGAATTAAGTTGTTAATTTTGAAACCTAACAAGCCCTGGATAAAAAAAAACGAAAAAAAAGACTTGTTTACTTTGCAGTACCTATGATAAATAATGTTTCATTCGTTCATGCACTAAAAGTGCAGTTTATTGCGGACTGTAACCAGGTTTTTTAGCCGATTTATTAATTCCTTGTGATAGTGTTGCGGTTTTACGGAGTACTCTTTCCATATTATTATTTACTCGAGTACCCACTTAAGTTTTGTATCTAACCAAATTGTTTTCACATTTATATAGATGGAGATACTATGGAGACAAACTATATAATTCCAAATAACTGAAATGTTTACAGACATTTAGGTATATAAAAGAATACTGATCTGGCCTAGCTTAAGTGATGATTATGAAGTTCCTAGTGGAAAACTAATAGCAATGCTGTTTGTAAACGATAAAATGTATAAACAATAGGCATTAGGCAGTTATCATGTCTTGTTTAACGTCCAATAACTTTTCAACCAGTGCTTTATATGACATTAATACTAGATATCATAAAAATACTGTTAATAAGTTATCGTATGACATAGAGCTGCAATTTGGGCATTGCATGGCATTGCTGACTTTTGCCTCCATACTAATATGGGCATTGTCCTTTTTGTTACAAAGATATGACAACGTAATATTTTTTGATAAAGAAAAATAAAGATACGTAACTCATGAAAACACCGAGTTTGTATAAAGTTATTTGTGCTGACTGACATATCATCGCAAAGCTTTCATACTGAAGCTAGAAACAAGAAATTTTGACAATTGGTTCCATTTATGACGTAGGCACGCGCTGAGGAAGAAAACATAGTATAATTATACATCATATTTTTAAATGATTCATCTCTAAGGAATTAAAAAATAGGTTAAATGTTTAGAACAGATAAAAGAGGCGGACAACGATAGTAATTACTAAGATTCATCATAATTAGTTTACATACATAAATAATGTGTAATGGGTTGACTGTATTGTAACTCCTAGTGTAGTGTTGAATACACATTTGCATTCAAGACGCCAATATGTCTATTCTTTTATAATAAAGGCAGGCACCAATTAAGTTGTGTGAAATTTCGCCTGGATGGGATCTAAGGAAACAGATATCTTCGACCTACTAAAAATAAAATAAAAGTTTAAAAGTAACTAATAGAAACGATACTTTCTGAAATATGAAACTGCGTTAATAACAAATTTAATAAATAATTATATTATGAAAGAGGTCAAAATGATAATCATACGAAAGGCAGCGTTAGGTTTGTGTGACGAGAGACGAGAGCACACTCGGTGAATAAATGACATGATAAATATAATATGTAAGATACGTCGCCTACCAGTCTTATCTACACTATATTTATTTATAATATTATAAAGAGGAAAAAAATGAATTTTTGTTTGTAATGGATAAACTCAAAAACTACTATGCCGATTTTAAAAATTCTTTAACCATTAGAAAGCTACATTATCTGCGAGTAACATAGGCTATATTTTATTTTAGAAAAAATAGGAGTCCGTAAGATATTTAGGTTTTTCGGGTACGCGAAGTAGTTCCCTCAGGACGCGGGTGAAACCGCGGGAAACGGCTAGTTTGTCTCATAAAACAGGCTGTCACATAGTTATAAGATTTTTTTTTCATATACATAGTATACAGCTGTAGTAACATTTTAATTCAAACTACTGATATATTTTTATTATCTGTGTTTCGAACATTAATGAGCTGCTTATGTTCAGCAGTGGTAATTTGCTGTTTAGGCTGAAACGATGATACTTATTAACTGATACAAAAGCAACAAAATTTAAAGGATTTTTTCAAGATTGACCTAAATTTAAGCTTTAGTTAGTGGATAACGAACTCTGGTGAATAATTTCCACAATGCCTAGAGGAGACATAACAAGATATCTCGACAGCCTCACAGCGGCGGCGCTATCTTGAACAACGTCCATTACACCGATAAATAAAGTAGTTTGACTTTAGTACAGTCAGCGGCGTAAGCTCAGATGAACTAAAAAGAACAGTCACAGCAAGCCCTACATTACGTTTGAAGCCAAAAACAGCAGGTAATGAGTTGCAGGGGCAATCCATTTGCTGCAAATACACTAGCCACGCACACACACGCATTACAGATTCTTTAGTGTGTAGTAGTATGGTACACAAACAACATAAAAGTAAAACATAGCACTAAAGGAATATGATTTAACCGTAACATTTCAAAAAAAAAATATTTTCTAATGTTATTTTAAAATACTTTGGAGGTACAGCAGAGCATAGACAAAACCTGAAGGATATTGCACGTAATGAATTAGGTACTTAAATTAGTAGATACGCTATGGTAATAAAAATTGAGCAGGTATAATTTGTTTCTTTAAATTGTTACGTTTTCGTATTAGGTCCTTACATATGAAAAATCGCATTTTACATAAAATGATTACATATATATGTAGATGAAACAGACTCAGCTCATCATTCCAGTCCAAACAAAAAGTAAATTAGAATTAAAACTTGCCATAAATAGTGTATTTTAATGTTTTAATATCTTTTTAATTTGGATAGGCTTTTTATCCAAAGTTATCTCGAAAGCAAAAGACGTCAAGTCGTGTCAAATAAAATTAGCGTGTTGTCGAGGCCTACCTCACAACGTGTCATTGTCATTCGCTTTGATTGGCGTTGACTTTCACGTCACATAACTTCTGTATTTCTCAATTATTTAGAAATATAAATAATCCCTAATTTTATAATAAATTATTTCATATTTCGTTATCTACATATTATTTAAGTTTTTGAAAGCAAGAATATATTATAAATCTGATTTATACTAGACAGTATAGTATCTAGTGCTGTCCTGAGCAGTACCAGAGGGCTAGAGTGATTTGCCAGTGTCGGTTGTTCAACGGCCAGCTTTTTCATCATGGTTTACAACTTTTAACAGCACAAATCCGCCAGATTTTCGGAAGCTGTGAAGAGAATTTTTTTTGTTATGCTACTACTAAAACTTTTAGTTTCCATATTTTACGGGCTTACGAGTCTAAAGAAAAAAAAAAGCATGATTGTCGATGTGTGTGCATCAAGATGGCAGGCCCAAGTCCCGAATTTGAAATTTAGCCTGACACCGGGTTTGTACCATTCCTACATAAAATAATTGTACTATTTGTCAGTGGTGGATCTACGGTGGCTAACCGGGGCACATGGCCCGGGCGGCAGCTTCATGGGGGCGCCAAAAGCAAGTCACAACTTAGAGCGAAAATTCAATCTGGTTGGAAAACAGTTCTACTACTACTAGTAGTATCTACGTTTCGAACAAAACGTAGATCCGATACTGCTATTTCTATCCAAAACGAGACATTTGTACCTCTTAAAGCAAAGACATCAAGATATCTGCTTTGACGTTCAAAGTGGCGGGACAATGTGACACCGCTACACAGAACCAGACAACACCCATACTAGTATACAAGTTAGTACCCAGTTAAGGATACAAATAGTACATACATAAATTGGACGGGTTCTGGTAGTAAAACGCAGTAGAAGATCTAGATGCGTTTATTTGCCGAGTATTGCCTCGCTTCCTATGCCGAGTATGACCGACCAACAACACGACACTGGCCTGAACACTAAGGGTTGCAGTCTCCCACGCTGTTCCCTCCGGTAGTGTGTAGGCAGGCTGCTCGAAGGCTGCGCGTAGCGGTGCAGGCTCTCGCTGACGTTTGCTCAGCTGGCAGACGCCGGCGGTGTGTGTACGATGAGCAGGGCAGACCAGACTCTTCGGCAAAGGTGACGCCGAAGGCGATGCAGCAGGTGTAGCGGTCTAGGTAGCGTAGCCCGGAGCTTAAGGTACACCTGGAACCTGAAGGAAAGCAGCATTAGGAGAGCCACAACCAATAGAGTCAGGCAGGCGGCGTCAGCCGGCCTCAGCTAGCAGGTAGAGAGATGGGCAGTACGCTAACGCAGTAAATGTAGTAACTTACCCACAGCTGGGACCAGGATACACGTATGAAGTAGTATAATTATAGATATAGCGGTATAGAATTTAGTAGCGGTAGTAGGTAAGTGTAGAGTAGCGGTGCCGGCCTCTCTGTCGGCCCCTTTATATACCGGGCCCTCCATCAGTTCGTGTCGGCGCATTACCAAATATAGGCAAAACTTACGAGCGCGGACGATGGCCTTCTCTGATTGGCCGAGCGTATGGACGGTATTATGACGTACACTCGGTAGGTACCGGTCATACGCCACGAGGATTTTACGTGGCTAACAAGGAAAATCCGACTAACTGCGTTAGGTCTATGAGTCCGCTACTGTCCAAGCTAAGACGGCATATAGAGAGAAGGAAGGGAAAGTCTTCTACGGTTTGTAACAAATAGTTAGGCACCATAGTGTATAAGTTTTAGGTCCTTAATGTGCCAAAACCCAATAGAATTTCCAGACGCGTCCGACAACTCGTAAACGAGAGGCGACTTTTTATTAATCACTGTGCACTTCACGAATTTAGGGGCTAGTTTCTTACAAAAGGACTTATCCTTGTCGCTCTGATAAAAAGTCCTTTTCCACACAGTGTCTCCCACATTAAACTCAGCTGGTTTTTCGGCGTAAATTATACGTTTGGGAATTCCTAGCATGAGCTTGAATGAGGAGTGCCTGAACTTTGTCAAATATGCCTGATAAGTGACCTATGTTTTCTGCGTAATCGTCCCTAGGTATGTATACTATATCATCAGCGTCTGTGTCGACATAGTGTGAGCCGCATGGAACTAGTTCACGTCCATAGACTAAAAAACTAGGTGTATAGCCCGTGACTTCATTAACTGCAGTATTTAATGCAAACTGCACCTTAGGTACGAGAGTGTCCCATAATCTCTGGTCATTTCCTACAAACGCCGCTAAGGTAGAACCAATGGTTTTATTATAGCGTTCGACCGTATTGACATGTGGGGAATATTCAGGAGTATAATGAAGATTAGGGATTTTGTACTTGCGCAACATAGCTTTTAAAGTAGCACTGACAAACTGTTTACCATTGTCCAATATAATTGTAGATGGTATACCATGAACTAAAAATATTTTTTCTTCCAAAATATTAGTTATTATTTCAGCAGTTGCGCGCCTGATAGGAAAAAGTAGACAGTATTTACTAAAACAACAAGTTACTACAAAGATGTAGGCGTTTTGTTTTCTTGTGACGGGTAGTGGCCCCACCAAATCTACACTAATGGTTTGGAAGGGTCGTGAACACACTTTGGGTCGTCCCATGGTTCCCAATGGTGCATGGTTCTGATGTTTGTGCGCGATACAAGTGTCGCAAGAATTTATGAACTTAACTACGTCATCGCGCATTTTGGGCCAATAGTAACGCAGTGCTAAGCGCTTGTAAGTTTTAAATATACCGAAATGCCCCGAAGTGGGTTCGGCATGGTTCTTTAATATGGCATTATTTCGATCAGAAGAAGGTAGTACTTCTTTCCATTCGAACTCCTTACGTAGCATACACCTAGATTTAATCAAACGATACAATTTATTATTTTTAATAGAATAGTCTGGATAGTCATTAGGCGAAGATAAACAACCATTGTAGGTGGCTGAATACCATTGGTCAGTGTCAACATTAGGGTCATTCACGTTCTTATAGGTATATTATTATGCGCGTTAATTATATTTACAGGTAGGGATCGTGATAACGCATCGGCTATAATATTATCCGCGCCGCGCTGATGCTTTATTTCGAAGTTAAATGCTGACAGACGAACCGACCACCGAGCTAATCTACCAGTCGGGTTGCTCAAGTTTAGGAACCATTTCAGTGCAGAATGGTCAGTATACACAACGAACTTTAACCCGTTATCTAAATAACAGCGCCAATATTCGAGGGCCGTTAGAACTGCTAATGTCTCCCGTTCTGTTATACTGTAGTTTTGTTCCTGTGCATTTAGTGACCTACTCATGTAAGCGATAGGTAGTTCCACGCCATCTATTTCTTGTGTAAGTAACCCACCGATGCCGCTCGCACTCGCATCTGTGTGAACTTGAAAAGGTTTCTCGTAATCGGGACACGATAATATTGGTGCGGAGCTTAACAATTGTTTTAGTTTACAAAACGAGTCATCAGCTTCCACCGACCACTGAAATGGTGTAGCTTCCTTACCGGTAGAGGTAAGTTTGTTCAAAGGACCGGCAATTGTACTAAAATTAGGTATAAATCGCCGATACCATGATTCAATGCCTAAGAACCTTTTGACTTCTTTTTGATTCTTAGGCGTAGCATATTGAAGAATGGCTTCCACCTTACATGGGTCTACTTGTAATCCTTTAGAGTTTACTACGTAGCCCAAGTACTTCAATTCATCACGGAAGAATTTAGATTTTTCTAAGTTTATTGTAAGGTTGGCCGATTTTAATTTTTCGTATACTTTGTTTAATAGTGACACATGAGCATTAAAAGATGGCGATATAAGCACGATATCATCTAAAAAAACGAATACAGAGTTTTCGAACTCAGGACTGTTCGTAAACAAGTGATCCACCAAACGCTGTTGTGTCGCAGGCGCATTCGTTAAACCAAACGGCATAGTTACAAATCTAAATGTTCCTCTAGTAGGCACATAGAACGCAGTCTTATCACGATCACATTCGCGAAGAGGCGTCTGCCAAAAGGACTTAGATAAGTCTATACTACTTAGATATCTAGCGTTCCTAAGGTTGTCTAAAATTTCGTATACGTAAGGTAGTTTGTACGCGTCTTTTTTAGTAATGGAATTAAGTTTCCGACTATCTAAACAAAACCTTAGTTTACCGTCCTTCTTAGGCGTTAGTAAAATTGGTGACGACCACGGACTTTCGCATTTTTCTACCACTCCCAATGCAAGCATTTCGTCTAATTCGTCAATAATTATTTTTAATTTCGCCGGCGGTAACCTATAATATCTTTGGCGTAAGCGCGCAGAATCGCCAGTGTCTATAGCATGTTCTATTAAGTGAGTTCGTCCTAAACCGGTTTTTTCAGTAGAAATAGACTCGTATTGCTTTATAAAAACTTAGCCGTTCTTTGTTGTGACTCACTCAACTCACAAAAAGATTGCAATACGTTCGTGTTACTTAGCTTATTTTCACTTAACACACTACACGGCAATGTTTTAGACATGCATACGGATGCGATATGGTTAGGCAGTAATTTAAATAGTTTCCAGAAATCGATGCCTAAAATTAAATTACTTGTAACTTCTGGAATAATATAAGCTTTCAATAAGTGGGTTTGATTATTAAAAGTAGTGGGTAAGTTGATAAAACCGCGCGGCAACAAGATATTTCCACCCGCGGACCGAATGGAATTAGTGTTGTGACACTGCTGTATTTCTAACCCGGTTTTAGTAATTATCTCCAGATGGGAGTTGTTACCTAGAATTGTAATGGCTGAACCGGAATCGAGCAATCCACAAATAGGTAAACTGTTAATCGTTACGTTAACATAGGGCCGTAGGTCATTTTTAGGTTTATTATCCAGGATCGAGGCGACGGAATAACTTGAGAAATACACATTTAGAGTGTTTAGCCAATTTCCCCAATCATCTTTGTCAAAATTGGTCGAATAGGTTGTAGAACCTAATTTAGATTTTGACACGCCCCGATCCTGACCAACTAGTTTTTTGGTTTCGACGATTTACAGTTCGGGCAGTTAGGGAATGTCACATCCCTACGGCCGCACTTGAAGCAAATTGCGAAGCGATCGCGTTTGCATTCATTCAAACTGTGATCATTGATACGGCAGCGCGGGCAGTACTTGGACGTGACTAGAGTGACAGAGCTAGATTTAAGCTGCGCGTCCTCTGGATCGGAATCGGAGCGTACGGAGCGGAAGGATTTGTTGCTTTGTATTAATTTCTATGAAGCTGCGTGCACTGGATCGGCATTTCTGCGCCTGAGACCGGTATTTGTGCTGATGACGTCATCCGCAGTGAACGCATCATACGGATTCCGAGCGTTTCAAGTTCTGACGTGTTTGCGACGTTAAACTGTGGCAAACTGTGGGCAAAAATACTTATTCACGATGAACGACGATGTTTTAATTACTTTAGTGGAAAGGTATGAAGAACTTTATAATCTAAAACATGAACATTAACATAATCAACTTAGGAGACACAATATTTGGGATGAAATTGGGCAAATAAAATCTATTTTCATCTTTTAATAAATCAGAATATAATGTATGATATTCTCCGAAAATTAATCTAATTACAACAATATCCTCGTCACTATCCTCCTGCTTTAAAAATTCCTAAATTGCCGATGCTGAATCCGAATGCAGTGGACGCACCCCATCGGCATTTTGTAAATGACGACGCTCCGTCCGCTCCGTACGCTCCAATTCCGATCCTGTGGACGCGCAGCTTAAAGCTGCGCGTCCACAGCATCGAAATCGGAGCGTACGGAACGGAAGGATTTGTTGCTTTGTATTAATTTCTATGAAGCTGCGTGCACTGCATCGGCATTTCTGCGCCTGAGACCGGTATTTGTGCTGATGACGTCATCCGCAGTGAACGCATCATTCGCATTCCGAGCGTTTCAAGTTCTGACGTGTTTGCGGCATTAAACTGTAGGCAAAAATAGTTATTCACGATGAACGACGATGTTTTAATTACTTTAGTAGAGTCATATGAATGTACCCAAAAATCTATGATATTCATTATTTATGATATCTAGAATTACCGTAGCCAGGCAGGAAGGTGTATCAGGAGTGCGCAATGGAAGGTGTAATACATCTACCTGACCACGATAGACAATATATCCAGACACAATGCACTGCGTTGCACAGTGAGTAAAGTATTGAGTAGGTACATGAAAATTTTACCTTATATATCCTGGTGATGTTCTTGAGTGGAGTCCTGGAGGCAAGCTAGATACACACAAGACTAAAATTGGCCAATATTAGCAGGTGAATTATCTTTACTTTACCAGACTCCACGCGGCGTCTTCAATGCACGATGCAAGTTCACAAGATTTTTCACAAATGTTCAATATGTCACAAACTGTGCCGGGAGTCAAAAAAGCGGCAATTTAATAGATTTCACAACTATTCGCGTAGCTACAAGGATGTGCTTTTCAAAAGGCGACCAATTCTTTTACGTACGAGTCGACAACGTGGTAATTTCTCAAAGGGGCGAACGGAAGTGACAGTTCAGTGTGACCATTGTCAGAAATTTTCAATAGACTAAACAAAATGTTACTCAATCGATCTAATCGATTCGACTTATAATAAAAACTAATTCTGTTTCAAACATCCACCCGCCCCGGACCGGCCTACCGGTCCGCTAATCGGTTGGTAGACGTGACAATGTTGCAACCGCTCTCCTCAGAATCGAACCGTCCACCAAGACCTCAGCAAATCGGGGAACTCCATCAGCCCCAGTTACCAAATGAAGGATGCGCCCCCTGCGCCATCTGAGTGGCGGAAGGTTGGCCTCCTTGATCAAAACGAGGTCACCAATCTTGGGTGGATCGGTCTTGTCGGTCCACTTAACGCGTTGCTGGAGTATGTGCAAATATTCCAAGTTCCAGCGTTTCCAAAAGCTCTGAGTAATCTGGCGTACCAATTCAAAACGCGAGAGACGACCAGGTCTCGTATCAATGTAGGGGTACTCAGGCAAGGCGACAAGTGGGCGACCAATCAAAAAATGGCCCGGCGTAAGGGCCTCCAAATCATTCGGATCTGAGGAGATCGGGCACAATGGCCGAGAGTTCAAAACGGCCTCAATCTTACAAAACACAGTTGCGAGTTCCTCAAATGTAAGGACAGACTCACCGATTGTCTTGCGCAAGTGTGTTTTGGCCGATTTTACGGCGGCCTCAAATATACCACCCCAGTGTGGACAATTTGGTGGGGAAAACAACCAATTTATCCCACGTCGGGCTAGCCTATCACCTATATCAGCCTTGTTGGTTTCAAGGAAATTAACAACGTCATTCAAATAATTATAAGTGCCCTTGAAGTTAGTGCCGCAGTCAGAACGGATCAAGGAAGGCAGCCCTCTGCGGGATACAAATCTGTCAAATGTGGCTACAAACGCCTCGGTCGTAAGCGAGGAGACCAGTTCCAAATGTACGGCCTTTGTGGAGAGACAAACAAAAACACACAAGTAGGCCTTAACAGTCTTGCTGTTTCGAAGTGTCGACGTTTTCACCAAAAAGGGACCAGCGAAGTCCGTGCCAACACCATCAAATGTCCTGCTCTCTGTTACGCGATCTGCCGGTAAGTCCCCCATCAAGGGCTGCATGGTAGAAGCCTTGAGCTTATAGCAAGGGATGCAGCGAAAGACTACACTCCGAATGATTCTTCGGGCAGACAAGATCCAAAATTCGCGTTGCAAAATGGCCAACAAAGCATTACAACCAGCATGCGAATTTTTAAGGTGACGGTCAGTTACCAACAAGCGTACCAAATGACCGTCCTTAGGTAACAAAAGGGGGTGACGTGCTCCGTAAGGGAGGTTGGCGTTCTTGAGACGCCCTCCAACGCGCAAGAGACCCGTATCGTCCAAAAAGGGGTTCAATTTAGAGACAGCTCCCGACAGTTTCGATCTCCCTGATTTAAGGATAGCAATCTCCTTCTCAAAATGCGCCAATTGCACAGAACGAACCCAAAAGGTGAGGGACTCCTGTCGTTCCTGTGGTGAGAGAAACGGTGTCAGACGTTTCTGTTGTGGGTGCCTAAAATTAAAAACAAAACGCTTTATCCAAGCAGTAACACCTAACAACTTATCGAGGGAGCTGTAACGATTCAACAGGAAATCGGGGTCGAAGGCGCATTCTACCTTCTCAAGAGCGAGTGTTCGTAGACCCGGCAAGCTAGAAGTATTCAAAACTGGCGTTCGAGGCCAATCAATTTCTGGTCGACTCAACCATTCCGGACCCCACCACAGCGAATGACCTATCAAACTAGGCGTCAAGCATCCGCGCGAGGCACAATCAGCGGGGTTGAGCTCACCTGGCACGTGTCTCCAAACAAGCTTGACTTCGGATTTCTGGATTTGGGAAACGCGATTAGCAACAAATACCTCCAAGGTGTGGACCGAAGCCTTCAACCAACAAAGAACAATTTGGCTGTCTGTCCAGGCGTAGGTCCCATTAATGCAAATGCTTTTACCCAAAGTACTGGACACGTGGTTCAACAAGCGTACAAGTAGGGCTGCTCCCGAGAGCTCCAATTTCGGAATGGTCAGAGATGTCCGAAGGGGTGCAACCTTGCTCTTCGCCATGATCAGGGAAACTCTCACCTGACCTGAGGCACTGACTGTGCGCAAGTACACCACAGCCGCGTGACCACGTTCCGAGGCATCACAAAACCCGTGAAGGGTGGCCTTGTACTTCCCGGGAGGAAGGATGGGACGAGGCAAAGAGATCTCGTTGACGGCAGGAAGTGAGGATACAAAGGAGGTCCATTCCTCAACAAGAGTGCCGTGCAGAGGTTCGTCCCAGGTCAATCCTGCTGTCCAAAGCTTCTGCAAGAAGCATTTTGCCCAAAATATAATTGGACAGATCCAACCGTTCAGATCAAAGGTTCTGGCGACAGTAGACAATACGAGACGTTTAGTCCAAGAACACGGCAATTTCAAGTCTACGTTATATGTAAAGATGTCTTGGACTGGTCTGTACTGAACGCCGAGAACAGCCATCATGGCGGGGTTGTCAACAATCTCAAATAGATGTGGATCTTGCTGATGATCCTCTGGCAAGCCTTCCAAGAGCGCTGGTGAGTTGGAAATCCATTTACGCAACTCATAACCAGCGGAGGCCAAAATACCTATCAATTCGTCCCGCAGGAGGATCGCCTCGTCCGCTGTGGAGGCGCCCGAGCAAATGTCATCGACGTAAATATCGTCCTTCAAGATGGCAGAGGCTCGTGGGAAACGTAGGCCTTCGCGGTCTGCGAGCTCCCAAAGAGAACGTATTGCCAAGTAGGGGCTTGACCTTAACCCGTACGTATTAGTATTGAGCTCGTAGACGACCATGGGATCGCGAGTTGACTCTCTCCAAAGGATCAGCTGGAAGCGATGGTCATCAGGGTGGATAATCGTCTGCCTGAACATCATTTTTATGTCGGCCACAAAGACAACCTGATGTCGTCGGAAGCTGGTGATGACGTCACAAAGGTCCTTGACCAACTTGGGACCAGAATGCAAGCACTGGTTCAAGGATACGCCTGTTGAAGTCTGCGCAGAACCATCAAACACTGTGCGCAGCTTGCCAGTCGATGGCTTCAATACCGCATGATGCGGGAGAAAGTAATGCTCCACCGAACGCCAATCCAAATTTGACACAGACATGTGTCCCAACTGTTCATATTCCCTCATGAACTCAATGTACTTCTGTCTGAGCTCCGGATCACGACCCATGCGGCGCTCCATGGCCAACAACCTCTTTTCGGCTAAAGGTCGTGACTCACCAAGCGGAGGCCGAACAGACAGGAAGGGAAGCCTCGTAATAATCCGACCAGAACGGAGTCGACCAGTGTTGTTCTGGAAGAACAGCTCGCACTCCTCATGTTCTGGATTCAAACGGGCAGCTTGAGGGGGCTCCTCTACCTCCCAAAACCTCTGAACCGCATCAGAGAGAGCGGAGCCTACAGCCAACAAATTGTCAAGTTCAGGTGGAGGGAGGTCCCTAGGTACAGGTCCCATCAAAGCAAATCCAAATATGGTCGGGATGGCAGTCAAACCATTTGGCACCAAGACCCGTTTCCCACCAATCAAAATTCCACCGAGGACATCAGAGCCAATCAACAAGTCGATTTGTCCCGGTGTGTCAAATTTGGGGTCTGCCAGTTCCAATCCCGATGTCAAATTCATCACAGCAGCGGGTAGCTGTTTCTGTGGGTGCATACCCAAAATATTCTTCAACACAATAGCCGAGGTTTTAATCCTCGGGTGTGAAGATTCAACAGGGCCAAACATAACTTTAACTTGCCCTTCAACATTAGAGGCTACGTCACCTATGCCCCGAATACAATTCGGAAAAGAGCCCATATTTAATTTAACCTGCCCTACCAAATAAGTGGAAACAATGCAACCTTGTGAACCTGTGTCCAATATAGCACGGACAACAACAGAGGTCCCCGTGGGTCCCCAGACCCTAACAGCAACCGTTGGTAGGATAACGGTCTCAATGGGGGAGGTTGGCGTTATAGGGCAGGAGTTAATTACCTATTGTTGCCTGGGCGGCGACCGTTGGCCAGGACCAGGCAAGTCAAAGCGAGGGTGCGGCTTGAAGTCCTCAAAGGCGCGATGACTCGATCCGCGTGCAATCTGTGGGGGGTCATAGTGACGCACCCGCCCAAAACGAGGTGGGCGCGAGTCAAGGCGGGGACGCTCCGCCAAAGGAGGGGAATACCTGGGGCAGCAGTCATGGTGCTGGTGACGCTGAACAGCACATTCAGGTGCGCGAGAGAGAGGAGGCGTGCGCACGCTACGGTTCTCCAAGCGGGGTGAGTGGCGA
Source organism: Euclidia mi (assembly GCA_944739405.2). Taxonomy (NCBI): domain Eukaryota; kingdom Metazoa; phylum Arthropoda; class Insecta; order Lepidoptera; family Erebidae; genus Euclidia; species Euclidia mi. Next base: position 16,908,531 of record OX123193.2, read on the forward strand.
TCAATTGAGCGAGGCGACTCTCGGCTACGCGCCGGTGAGCCTCGGCTGCCACCTTCAAAACACCCGCCCGTGCGCGGCGTCGGCTGGTTGGACAAGCGGCCAACGTCTCTGGCATTCATGCAGAGAATGTCCAAATGCTGTCCTCCACAGTGAGGACAGGGGCGAGAGTTTGGGCAGTCTCGCTGGTAGTGGGACCCCAAGCAAGAGAAGCAAAGGCGGCGGGCATTCGCGATGCGCCTACGAGAGGCGATATGAAGGTCCAAGAATGCCCTACAACTGGCCGTTCTGTGCCCCGTGACCTTGCAGTAGGAGCACTCCGCTGGGCTCTGCGTGACCGCAAAGCGAGGAGGGCGCCGGTCAACATTGGCTCGGGTGTGAACGCGAGCCTGCTCCTTGACCTTGGGTGGCTGCGACTTAGCCGGCGTGTCACCACCGGAGTTGTCCAAGACCCGGCATTCATCCTCCAGGAACTTCTCCAGGTCAGCAAAGGGGGGCAGATGGGTCGCGCTATCCCCACCAAAGCGCTGTTCAAAACGCGACCTCAGGTCGGCAGGCAGCTTTTTCAGCACAATGTGCACCAATAGATAGGACCACTGGTCCACGGGCAGGTCAAGGCACTTAAGTGCTTTGATGGCCACCAAGAGCGGGTTCAACAGTTGGGTGCGCAACCCAGAGACCCGGGTGAGCGTCGGCAAACCCAAAATCTGCTCGATGTGCGTGTCGGCGAGGCCACGCTTATTATGGTACCTACGGGTAATTAGGTCCCGAGCCGTCTGGTACGCCTCGTCAGACACGGGCAGATGCTGGATGAGGCCCTTAGCCTCCCCATCCAGAACCGACATTAGATAGGCCAATTTTTGTGCTGGCCGAAGGTCAGCCCTGTCATTGACCAGGCTGTCAAACAAGTTAATGAAGCCCAGGTAGCTTCCTAGGCAGTCATCAAAATGGGGGAGGTCCAAAGTAGGGAGCCTACTCACCAGCCCTGGTGCTGACCTAGGAAGCTCCTGCTTCAGGCCGGGTTGCCCTTCCCTATCGGCAACTAGTTGTCTCGCACTATTGGAGACAGCATCATACAGGTCCAAGACCTGGGCATAGTCTTCGCTGACCTTATTTCGCTGGTCAGCGGTGAAATCATTGATTGACACTTCAAGACAGCAAGTGCTGAAAGTGCGGAATTGCTGTTCCACACTTGCCAGGCGATCGTCAATCCGCTCGTACCTTTGAAGTAGGGCCTGCTGTCGATCAGGCCGGTTCACTAAAGCACTGGCTGAGGCAAACCAGCGCAAATCTGACGCAATAGCACCAGCAGCCGCACGCAAGTCCTTGATAGCTGACATAATCAAAATTTCAAAAGAGCCCGGACAAGCGTTAAACAATATTAACAATCAAAACTTAATTTTTCTCAATTCTTTGAAACCAACAAAGTATTAGCCTGTTTACTGCAAGTGCAGGCAAGTGACAGGTATCTACTGTCCAACAAAATTAATAGTTTCAATATATATTGACACAAAACAAAGTCAAAGTTATCAAGGTTATCAAAGTTATAACTTATAACAAATTAAAAGTTGAAACTTCAAATTAATTAATTAATTATTTGCAACAGACAGACTGGCTGTGTTATTTGAGATATACAATAGTAAGTTAGCACAAAATATGTGTTACCTAGCAATATTATCTATATTATAACAAAACAAAGTTTATTAATGTGACCCGCCCAAGTGGCAAGGTCAAGTTGGTTGTTCTAATGTTTATGAATATATGCAATAAACTAAATCAATTGATACATATAACTGATATGTATCCAATCAAAGTGACTTATTAATGCAACAACAAATTTAAGTTAGATTTTTCAACAATACAAATCAACAATGACTGATTGAGGTTATGTGTGACAATGTGTTTCAAATTATCTAGGTCAACTTATACAATTAAATATTATGTATTTTAGTCAATAACTGACCTGACAAACACTACAATACTGTCTACAAGGTGAGATATATAGCTCATACAACACCAATCTGAGTTCAGATACAATCAACGGCTAAGATACAAGTTTACAATATAGGCAGTTAACCACGCTCTTGCTATCAAAATTATGTCTAGAATTACCGTAGCCAGGCAGGAAGGTGTATCAGGAGTGCGCAGTGGAAGGTGTAATACATCTACCTGACCACGATAGACAATATATCCAGACACAATGCACTGCGTTGCACAGTGAGTAAAGTATTGAGTAGGTACATGAAAATTTTACCTTATATATCCTGGTGATGTTCTTGAGTGGAGTCCTGGAGGCAAGCTAGATACACACAAGACTAAAATTGGCCAATATTAGCAAGTGAATTATCTTTACTTTACCAGACTCCACGCGGCGTCTTCAATGCACGATGCAAGTTCACAAGATTTTTCACAAATGTTCAATATGTCACAAACTGTGCCGGGAGTCAAAAAAGCGGCAATTTAATAGATTTCACAACTATTCGCGTAGCTACAAGGATGTGCTTTTCAAAAGGCGACCAATTCTTTTACGTACGAGTCGACAACGTGGTAATTTCTCAAAGGGGCGAACGGAAGTGACAGTTCAGTGTGACCATTGTCAGAAATTTTCAATAGACTAAACAAAATGTTACTCAATCGATCTAATCGATTTGACTTATAATAAAAACTAATTCTGTTTCAAACATTCATCAAATGTATAATATTCTCCTAAAATTAATCTACAACAATATCCTCGTCACTGTCCTCCTGCTTTAAAAATACATAAATTGCCGATGCTGAATCCGAATGCAGTGGACGCACCCCATTGGCATTTTGTAAATGACGACGCTCCGTCCGCTCCGTACGCTCCGATTCCGATCCGGTGGACGCGCAGCTTTGGACTTAGGTTTGCTAGGTTCGTTGTTCTCAGTGTATTTGGACGTACCCTCTATAGTAGCAACGGGATAATTATTGCAGGAATTATTACGCGCTCGGTTATTAGGTTTGTGACTGTAAGCTAGGTCTGGTGCCAACGTGTCGTTATTATAATACGGTTCGCGGAATTGAGAGTTCAAACATTTCATCCGTTCGTAGTTTAAACATAACGTCTGCAGTGTTGCTATACTGTCTATTGAAGATATTGACGGAGCTAGCACTAGTGAGTAGCATGGACGTATGTTATGCAATAGGATGTCTAACTTTTCGCGTTCGGACAATAGCTTTGACGGTGACAGCCTAGCGAACAGCTGATTCATTATCGAGAGATAAATTATTATAGTTTCGGTAGCACCTTGAGTACGTCGGCGGATTTCATTTAATAACCGGTAGTCATAATCGTATGGTGTGAAATCGTCTATTAACTTAGTGGTGAGTTCTTCCCATGTATTGAAATATTCTTTTAGGCCGCGGTACCAGTGAGGTGCGTTACCGGTGAAAATTTCGGAGGCATATGATAAAATTTTAGTGGAAGGTATATTACGCGCGGTTTGGAATTCGGTTACGCGTTGTAGGAACCCTCGGACGCATCCCGTACCGTCGTATTTTAGCTTAGACAGTTCGCTAACTCTCAAATGCTCGCAATGCAATACTGGGGCTAACCCTGCCTGCGTCGAGGTAGACGGCGCAGGTTGGGCCTCAGCCACAGCATCAGCTGAGCGAACACCTGATTGTTCAATGGCGGACAGCTCCGCCGAGAGCTTGTCGAACCGGCTGCACAATTCGGTAGACCTCCTAGCTAGGTTCGCGTCGTAAGAAGCAGATAACGAATTTAGTCACTTGGCCAGCTCAGAGACGGCCTCGCTAGCGCCCTCGAAGTCCACCGCTATGGCTAGACCCGACTCCAAAATGTCATCATTTGGAATGGCTTCCAGTAATTTAGGGAGCTGCTTCCGCAGACCTAGGACAGAGCTAGCCGGCTCCTCACCTCTAATCGCGACCTCGTAAGCTAACTCGTTCTTGTTTAGCAGGAAGTATTTTATGGGGTGTGAGCCCATGGTGTATGAATAACCGCGTAAGTATACACTACACACTACACTTAGTGCGCAAGCGTTCCGCCCTTACAAATGGCCTACTTTACGATTAGGCGTAAAAGTTCGACCGTTAGGACTAATTAGGAAAAAACGTTAGAATTCAAATTTGCGAACTAGTGCGTAGTAGGTAGTTACACTAAAAGGTAGACAATTAATATAACAATACGTACCGGTTCGCTATAGCCGCACCTACTCGCTTACAATGATGAAGACCTGCTAGATGAGAACTCAAGCACGGAAAGCGAGACAATAACCCACGTAGGCGCCACTGTAACGGGTTCTGGTAGTAAAACGCAGTAGAAGATCTAGATGCGTTTATTTGCCGAGTATTGCCTCGCTTCCTATGCCGAGTATGACCGACCAACAACACGACACTGGCCTGAACACTAAGGGTTGCAGTCTCCCACGCTGTTCCCTCCGGTAGTGTGTAGGCAGGCTGCTCGAAGGCTGCGCGTAGCGGTGCAGGCTCTCGCTGACGTTTGCTCAGCTGGCAGACGCCGGCGGTGTGTGTACGATGAGCAGGGCCTGCCAGACTCTTCGGCAGAGGTGACGCCGAAGGCGATGCAGCAGGTGTAGCGGTCTAGGTAGCGTAGCCCGGAGCTTAAGGTACACCTGGAACCTGAAGGAAAGCAGCATTAGGAGAGCCACAACCAATAGAGTCAGGCAGGCGGCGTCAGCCGGCCTCAGCTAGCAGGTAGAGAGATGGGCAGTACGCTAACGCAGTAAATGTAGTAACTTACCCACAGCTGGGACCAGGATACACGAATGAAGTAGTATAATTATAGATATAGCGGTATAGAATTTAGTAGCGGTAGTATGTTAGTGTAGAGTAGCGGTCCCGGCCTCTCTGTCGGCCCCTTTATATACCGGGCCCTCCATCAGTTCGTGTCGGCGCATTACCAAATATAGGCAAAACTTACGAGCGCGGACGATGGCCTTCTCTGATTGGCCGAGCGTATGGACGGTATTATGACGTACACTCGGTAGGTACCGGTCATACGCCACAAAATGTAGCACAAAATCTGCAGATAAATTTTAAATTGTGCTTGCGTTTGAATGTTTGAAATGGACACATTTAAACAACCCATAGTTTTCATCAATATTTATACCTTGATTGATGACATAGAGTAACAAATTTTAACATTTTTACAGAAGATTTTTTTAGGTTAATTAATACCCTAAGTTACTAAAATGTAGTTTCTAGATCATTCGGTTTAAATGTAATAACAAGTGAAACCAAAATAACGCGATAAAATCCGTAAACTGTAGTTTAATTTCAATGTGTAACATTCGCGTAAACCCAAGAAAATATTATGTTAACCAGTACGGACTGGAAACAGCAACAAAAATACGCCGGTTAGAAGATCTACAAACCAAGCGCGCAAGATATATAACATCGTTAAATTTCTTGAAGAGATGCCGTGATCACGATCTCATCCCAACATGCTGCAAAATATCAACCAAGAAGGACATACGTGGGAGCGCTAAGATCTTAAAACAGGCAAGTCATAAGTTACTCATTCAAAACATACACGAACACCGCGCTGACTTACGCAGAATAAATAGAAATGTTGAGAACTTGTCTAACGAAATATACAGATTGATAACTCCATTTGATTTTGAAAAATGCATAAATGCAATAAACAACAGAGAGACATCAAAATATTACGCGTGTAAACGTAACAAAATAGAAAAATTTGAAAAATTACAACAAAAATCAAATGACCAGTACAAAATGAAACAGAACGTTTTTGCACGGACCAATCACACGCTACCGTCCGCCGACCATAGACAAACAGTTGTCAATCTGTCAAAACACACGTTAGATCAAAACACTAAAATGTACTGAACAGAGGGTTAAATTATGCGATATCTCCATCCAGAATACCGTATGAGACCATTATTTGCAACGTTGAGGATTGTCTAGTCAAGAACAATGTGAGTAAGGAAGATTTCGAGGCCATACGTCAAGACGTTTCTGCTGTATTGCGCCAGTCGAAAGTGCCGAAAAGGAATCTACCAAAATCATAGTATTTCGCACTGAAGAACCTACGAGCTAGACCTGAACTAACAGTACTCCGAGCAGATAAGGGAAAAGCAACGGTAGTGATGGACACGTCCGATTATAAACAAAAAATGGAAAATCTTTTGTCGGATGAAAGTACATATAAATCGGTTAAGACGGACCCTATCAACAAATTACTCAAGCAAACGAGTGATATTGTGAAGAAATACTCCGAACAACTGAATCTGGACGTGAAATACTTAATACCATCGTGTGCAAAACCTCCCCAATTGTATGGTCTACCAAAAATACACAAGGAGAATGCTCCACTACGCCCTATAGTCAGTCAAATAGGGGCACCAACCTACAGATTGGCTCAACACCTTGCACAGATTCTCTCGCCACTCAGAGGCAAGACGAGAGCGCATGTAAAGGATTCCTACCATTTTGTCAGTGAAATAAAACACCTACATCTCTCTGACAGGGAAACTATGGTTAGTTTTGATGTACAGACATTATTCACATGCTTATTAGCACATGACTGTATTGAAATAATTAGAAGGAAGCTAATAGAGGTCAACATGTCCGAGGAATATGCAGAAATATTGAAACACTGCTTAACAACCGGCTATCCGCTATGGGATGAGAAATACTACATACAAGTAGACGGTGTGGCAATGGGCTCTCCGGTATCGCCTGTTGTTGCTGACATCTTCATGGAGGACTTCGAGGCGCGAGCCCTGCAGACTGCCACCATCACACCGTTCTACAAGCGGTATGTAGATGACACTTTTACAATTTTACCAACAGATAGTGTTAATGTATTCCTAGATCATCTTAATTCTATTCACAACCAGATAAAATTTACAATGGAATTAGAGGCAAACAATTCTTTAGCTTTCTTAGATGTACTTGTTATCAGGAATAAAAGCAACTCTTTGAGCCACACTGTGTATAGGAAAAAGACACAAACAAATTGGTACTTAAACGGTGAATCTCATCACCATCCTAAACAGTTAGCTACCGTAGGAATGTCTTTGTTTCAGAGAGCCCGGGGGATCTGTGACAAGAAACACCTGGACGCCGAGCTTCAACATGTCAAGCAAGTTCTGCAAGACAACAAGCTCCGACCGCCGCGCCAACGTCTCAGATCCTCGAAGAATAAGTCAGCCACAGTAGAGAGACAACCTGCTGTCCTCACATACATCAAGGGCGTGACCGACGAGATTGGCTACATCTTGAAGCGAGCTTCAATCAAAACTTTCTACAAGCCGCCAACGAAGATAAGCCAATTATTACCATCTGTCAAGAGTCAGTTACCCTTACAAGAGGCCCCCGGCCTCTTGTAAGGGTAACTGGACTATCTTTACAAGATAGACTGTGAGTGTGGGCTCTCATACATTGGACAAACCAAGAGAAGCATAGGCATTCGACTAAAGGAACATATAGCTGACATTAAACACAAACGCTCGACGAAGTCTACTGTATGTGAACATGTAGAACAAGGAACCAACCATTACCTGCGATTTGATAAACCACAGATACTCGCAAAAGAACACCGCTTTATTCCAAGAATGATACGTGAAGCTATTGAAATTAAAAAACATCCTATTTTCAATGGGGAAGATGGTTGGAATGTTCCTCCAGCTTGGGACCCTGTTATCAGGCTAATGAATCCCAAGAAGGACAAAGTCACCAGAAGACATCAAGACACAGTGAGCACATTCTGCGTAGATAGAAACACCAATAGTTGAAAAATGTTCGGGCACTTTGAGATAACTTTTAAATTCAAGACAAAGACAAATACCACCTCAGTCTGCCGTGAACATGAATCCTGTAAAGAATTCGAAACGTCGGCTAGTAATAAAAATGTAGTTTCTAGATCATTCGGTTTAAATGTAATAACAAGTGAAACCAATATAACGCGATAAAATCCGAAAACTGTAGTTTAATTTCAAAGCCTAAGTTACTCCTTGGTACATCAGCTATCCGTCAGTGAAAGTCCCGTCAAAATCGGTCCAGTCGTTCCAGAGATTAGCGAGAACACACCGCCAGACAGACAAAAAATTTATTGTAAAAATGTCATTTCGGTATATGTACCGTATATACTTCCATATGCATTTAGTAAAAAGCGGTTATTTTAATATTACAAACAGACACTCCAATTTTATTTATGTGTATAGATAGATAACTTCAAAAATCTACTTTTGTTATTTTTTTAGGGTTGTATATGGTAATTTGGTACGATTAAGAAGTATTTATGAATTTGATATGGTAGCACTTCGTTAACGCACACACGTAAACAAACATAGCTTCATTGCTTTGTTAAGGATGAAGTATCTAATCTTTTAGTTCATCTGAGGGCGTAAGTTAAAATAGAATGATTTCAGACTTTTCATCCAAAGTTTAAGCAAAAGTTGCTAAAGTACAGTGACCTATCCCAGGACTTACCTGTACCAAAATTGGATTTCGCTCCATACATGGAACTGACAATTCAGTTCCATGTACGTTAATATTACAAACAGACAGCCCGCAAACTAGCTACCAATGTAGCTAGTTTGCGGGGTGTCTATAAATTGGTGAAATATAATGTGTTCCTAAAACCATATTTTTAGGTCATTCGTTTGAAGGATAAATAATCGCTTCTTTAGTGGTTAAATGGACGAGCGAAATATCTAAAAAGATATAATATAGAATAAAAATAAAAACTATCAACAAAAATTGGAACGAGATGTATTCAGTAGTACACACACAGTATATTCAATACGATAATAACAACTATTTAACATTGGTGCAAAAGGCATTTCGTAACGAAACTTATACTTTTATGTTTATTCGTCGAAATTAATAACACAATACATACAATAAGACCAATGTGTGCCACACTGAATATTGTATGCGCTGAGTGCCGGAGATTTATTCCAAATCAGTACCCAGGCTCGAGCTCAATGTTTACCTATAACTTTTTACAAAAGAGGTGATTTTGCGCCGACTGAATTTCACCATCAAAGTTAGTTTGTATCAAATATTTACACAAATTCTCTTGAGCTTCTTCTTTGCTCCGTAATAGTACTCCAATCTTCACGAGAATGGTAATAAAGATAGTTTGTAAGTAACCAAGGGGTGTAAGAAGGTCACGAAATCAATTTATAAAATTAAGGTAATTTGAAGATATTTGAGAATCTTTTACTTAGCTATCAAATAATCAATGCGATTGTCAAATAAAAATATTCAAACGATCAAGTAATAACAATCTATTGAAATAAATTATTATGCTGCTAAACGTACGCCTTGCATAGCAGCATAACCTGTTACCATCTTAGTAGAAGGCTTAACTCCAAACTATGCTACGCCGGTGACATTCACTAAAAAGCGGCTTATTAAATTTAAAACTAGTTATTGTACGCATTGGAACCGATTACAAAGTTATTTGGACGAATTCCCTAACATGACGTGAAAGTTGTGCGTTCAGTGAGTCCGGTTCATGCCTCAACAGCACCATAGTGTAACGATCTTTATATTATCTTAATATATATACGAGTAATCCTTGCGTTACTTACTGACTGACAGACACACTACAGCCGAAACTATTGGGCGCAGGAAGGTGAAATTTGGCATGTATGTTCCTTGGGGACCGTGGAGGTGTACTAAGAAGGGATTTCCCGAAATTCCCACGGGATCGGCCAAAACGGAAAAATAAAAAAAAAAATGCAGGCGTAGCTGCTGGTGTCCTCTAGTTAGATATAATTGCAATTTGCATCGAGCAAAAATCAATGTACTTACCTGGGGGCCAATTCTCCTAGTTTTATATGACATTGATATTATATTTTGAATGGACCCAGAAGCGGTATTCTGATAACCTAATGTCATTATCGTATAATCTATGTATACAGGGTTACAGGAAAAGTCGTGCTAGATCCATTAAGGGCGTGGAGTTTCATTTCTGACTTATTTTACTATGAAATACCTACCCTAAACTTAACCCTTTTCGAGATATTCGATTTTTAATTTTTTTATTGAAAATTGCCGATTTTAAGGCTACTAAATTTAATTTTGTTTATTTTATGTGTCTTAGTATTATAATTATTGCATTTTTACATGTTTAATTAGATGCTTTAGGACGTCAATCATTAAAATAGTGCATAAGTTAATTGAACAGGCCGTAGTAAACAAGGGAGAGTTAAGAAATTAAAAAAAATATTAGAATGTTTATTTTTCTCTAAGGGATATCTAAAAAAAATATTATGGCAGATGTATTTTATATCAAATATCTACGTTTCATAAGCTATCTAGCAAGGTATAACAATCTAGGGTTTTGTATAAATCCCCCCCGTGGGATCTCCACCTTGTCGTGGTGGGGGGGCTCAGTAATTGTGGCTTTGAGGTACACCCACGGTGAAGCTAAGCGGGATCCCGGGAGGGGACGCTCCACGTGGGCTGGGGTGACGCCTGCGTAGGATGCGTCCCAAGGTGCGGGTACGGGGGACAGTTCCGTCTGTCCCTCGCAGTCGGGTGCGGTCGCGGGAGGAGAGGCGTGTCGGTGTAGCGTTGCCGCGCGCCCTATCTCCCGCGACCAAATGGGGGCACTATCGTTGCATTGCGGTGGGGCCGCAGAGGTAGAGGAGATGCGGTGTTGCGTTGCCGTCCTCCCAATCCTCTGCGGCCGCTGGGTGTTTTGGCGGCGGAGCCTAACACTTTCATCCGCCGCCAAGGTGGTTTCGTTCGGAGCCCGCCTAACCATCTGGCGGGCCAATACCCGTCGGAGGGTAGCGAGGAATGCTTCGGTGAAACCCTACCCTCCCCACACATGGTTACATGAGAAAAAAAAAACGGTTTATTATAATTGCATTGAAAAAAACTTAGTTTCAGAGGCGACAGTGGTGATGAAAATTAATACTTCGCCCTAAAAAGCAAAATAAAATAATAGGTAAGAAAGAAATGTCATTTATTAAATCAGGTTTTCACACAACTTTTTCTTACTCTACAGTTCATGTTCAACATGGCCGCCTCTGTTTCTTATACATTGTCGCATCCTTCTACGGAGACTAGTCTTCACTACTCCAGTGGTCAACGTTGTCCTCATTTGATTTGCTGCATCCACAATCCTTTCTGTTAATTCTTCCACAGACGAAACTGGATTTGGCTCGCTGTAGACAAGACTTTTCATGCGCCAACACACATGAAAATCCATGGGGGTTAGGTCCGGACTTCTTGCTGGACATGGCAACGGCCCACCTCGTCCTATCCATTTGTTTGGTTAATTTGTGTCCTTACAGACGTGACGGTATATGAATACACAAAATTACAAAAACGTTAGTTCACAGCCCATGATCACGAGTTATCTTCATCTTACAGTACAGTAAATTTTAATAAAATTAGTGGAACAACAATGCAAATGTAAATGTAGTAAGTGGAATGACTTAATAATAAACGAATAATAATTTAAAAGAACTAGAAATGTTATATAATGATAAACTGAAAAATGCTAAGTATCTATATAAATTCTAAATAAGTTGTAGATCATAAGTTGTCTAGTGTAAGTGACCATCTATCCTTATCACTGAAATAATCATTAACAGTATAATAACCTTTCCTACTAAGGCAGTCTTTTATTTTACTTGTAAACGTATTAAATGGTAATTCTAAAAGACTAATTGGTATTTTATTGTAAATGCGAATACCTAGCCCTACAAAAGAATTGTTTACTTTATGTAAACAATGATAAGGGGCATATAACTTATGCCTGTTCCTAGTATTTATATTATGAATGTCACTTTTTGTAGTAAATAAACCTATATTTTGCCTAATATACAATATATTAGCAAATAAGAACTGCGAGGCTACTGTTAGAATTCCTATAGACTTAAAGCGTTCTCTAAGAGTACCTTTTGCACCTAACATGTATATTGCTCGTACCGCTCGTTTCTGTAGAACGAAGATATTCTGAATATCCGCAGCTTTGCCCCATAACAAGATGCCGTAGGACATGACACTATGAAAACAGGTAAAATAAACTAGACGAGCTGTGTCGACATCAGTAAGTTGTCTAACTTTTCTGACAGCATACGCTGCAGAGCTGAGCTTACTTATTTATTTATTTATTCAGGTAATTACAACAGATAACAATCAGAAAAAGACACATCGTAACATTACAACAATTTTTGTACAGATTGATATCCTAACGTAATCACACAACATGATACATCATAAGATTGTTAACAGTTATTAAATTATTATCATTCTGAAAAAAAGAAGCAGTCAACGTTGCAACTAAAATACATAAACAATAAACAAACGGAATACATATTAAACTCGAGTACAAACATGCAAACGAAAAAGAAGTTACTTAAATAAAATTAAAATTAAAACAAAATTAAAATTAAAACAAAATTAAAATTAAAACAAAATTATAAAAATAAGGCCATAACATTCCGCTTATACACTGTGGCTCGTGAATCAAAAATATCGATATTAGTGTTGTTCGCAGAGATTTAATTATAGAGGCGACACATTCTGATAATTGGATTATAATATGAAGTATTATTTTTGAACACATTGAGAGAAAATGTTTTCGGCGTTCGGGTGTTATAGCGAGTATTAATGTTAATGTGGGCAAGCAAAGTGGAAGAGTTTAGAGTGCCATGTAGTATTTTATGAAGGCTAATTAAATCCTGTTGTTTGCGACGCACGTGAAGGGATGTCATTTTATATCTACCGAGGCGACCCGAGTACGACTTAAGAATTCTGGCAAGGCCACACCGATAGGAAAGCCATTTGACGCACTTTTATTGCACACTTTCAATCCGATCAGAGTGTAGTGCATAACAGGGAGACCATGCAACTGAACAATACTCAAGCACGCTCCTAACAAGACTGTTGTATAGCAGAATAAAGCTATCTGGTTTTTTGAACCCTTTAGTAGACCTTGCTATGAAACCAAGAAGTTTTAATGCCCGGGCTGTGATGGCAGTGTAATGATCACGAAAAGTTAGTTGATCATCAAACAATACGCCGAGATCCTTAGCTACGTATTTACGTTCTAATTTGTAATTTTCGAGTGTATAGTCATATGTTATCTTAGTACGTTTCTTGGTGAAAGAGATTACGAAAAATTTCTTGACATTTAGATACATATGATTCAAATTACACCAACTTGATATAGCGTTTAAATCTCGCTGGAGGGACTCGCAGTCGGTAACACTTGGTACGGATGAGAATAATTTTAGGTCATCGGCGTACAGTAGACAGGGGCACTTAAGTATTTTTATAAGGTCATTGATGAAAATTATGAAGAATAACGGTCCTAAATGAGATCCCTGAGGAATACCAGAACTGATGAGCATGGGTTGTGATAGGTAACCCCTAACAGTGACGAGCTGACTTCTATGTTCTAAGTATGAGTGGATCCAACGAAACAGGTCACCGTGTATGGCATAGGACTGCAGCTTTGATAACAGTATGTTATGTTTCACTTTATCGAACGCTTTACGAAAATCTGTATATATAGAATCCACTGCTCCAGATTTGGCAAAGACTGAGCAGAGATAATTTTTGTACTCAAGTAGGTTAGAGAGTGTTGATTTGCCGCTAACGAAACCGTGTTGATTTTCAGATAGGTAGGGTTTAAAGTGACAGTAGATATGCTGGTATATAAGGGCTTTGAAAAGTTTAGCCATAGAAGAGAGTATACTAATAGGCCTATAATTAGTACAGTCTGACTTATCACCATTTTTGTGAATAGGAACTACATTCGCTACTTTCCACAGTTTTGGAAATACTCCTAGTTTCAAGGATCGGTTAAAGATATAGTAAAGGGGCAAGGATAACTCATCGGCACACTTAACTAGAAAATTTGATGGAATTCCGTCGCGACCAGCACCTTTATTACGGTCTAGCATTCTAAGTTTTCGAAGAATGTCCCTCTGCTCAATACTAATTACTGATAACAAGTTAAACGTGGGGGTCAACTCTCAAAAACAGAACCAAAATACTTCGCGAATAATTCAGTGATGACTTGACCTTCGGATGAAACTGTTTCATCGAGTCTCATAGTTTGTGGTAGCCCATTCGATCTTTTTTTAATATTAACAAATTTCCAAAATCTTTTGTAATTATTTGATAAACAATTTTCTGTGTATATTAAAACGACCTGTAACATTGTTTAATAAGCATCTTGCATCTGTTTCTCAACAGTGAAAAAGTATCATAATCACGCGGATTTCTCCATTTCTTAAACCGATTGTGATATCTATTTTTTTCGCGAAGACACCTTATCAGTGCTGGTGAGTACCAGTGAAGATAATTCGAGTTATTTCTCTGGTATATTGGTGTATATTTAGCAATAACATCATTCAAAAAAGTATAGAAATCGCGCAATGCTAGGTCAATATCATTTGCAAACAAGAGACTAGACCAATCTTTCTTTGAAATATCCGCTTTAATCATTTCATAATTACATTTGTTGAAATTGTATCGCTTAACACATGAGTTCAGTTTCATTCGTTTACTAGGAATAGTACCTCTTACCTGTATGCAAATAGGAGGGTGATGTCCCTCACGTCAAACTAACGGCTCGTCAACCAACTCAACCTGAACACCTTCAGAAGTGCACAACACCAAATCTAAGAACCGGTTATTATTATTCATAATGTGATAAAATTGAGAAAGATTACATAGTGATAAAAAGTCCAACAGTAACGTAGTTTTTATGTTAGTCGGTACATTACTTGATTTCAACTCGCAACATGTAGAAGTTGGGATTCATACTAATCCAGGCACATTAAAATCACCCACAATGAGATTTATCGCATTATTCTGTGAGTTAAATAAATTATTTTGACAATTTAAATAGAACGGCTCCAGATCATTGTGTGACAAATCCGGTGGTAGGTAACACAAACAAAGGTTTAAGTGACATTCATTATGATCGTTAGGCAAAATACTAATCCAAATGTCTTCCACCCTGCTATCCCAGGAGGTTTGTCGAACCTGCAAGACATGCTATATGTGCACCCCACTGTAACTTATTATCTAATGTAATGCCTAGAAACACTGTAGAGTCAACTGTCTCGAGTACGTAAAGTGAACAAGTTCTTTAACCAACATGAATGTGTAACAACAGTGAATATAAGTTTGAGAGCTGAAGAAAACGCGGTTCTATTCTGAAGGCAGATGCATTGTCATCGGGCACTTTATAATTTAGTACAATTTCTCTGACTTAACTCTTCACTGTATCCTACTCTGGTTAGTCATTTAGCCAATAATGAAAAAACTAGCACACGTATTAAGGATAGCAGTGAGTAAGTTTAACAATAAATTTTCTATGTTTGCAAAAATACTCAGTTTTGCTCTGAGATCAGCGTATTGTGCGTTCAAGGTATCAGTAACAGGATCGTTACTGGACACAGAAGTCATTTGAATCTTGATCTGCTGTCTTTTTTCAATTGTGGCCTAGACCTCTGAAACTGTTACTGATACCTTGAACGCACAATACGCTGATCTCAGAGCACAAATAAAAAGTCTATCCAGACGTGACTTTCGCCGCGCCGCAGATGAAGTAGCAGAACAAGCGAACGTAGCTGCCCGTTGCTCGTAAGGACATGCGGGGACTCTACGATGCTACTAAAACTCTTAGTGGGAAGCGTGACAAGACCATCAGAAAGCCACTACATAGCAAAGATGGGCAGCTCTTGTGCACTTCGGACGATCAACTCCACAGATGGCATGAATACTTCAACGAGCTGTTAACAAGATGCCAAAGCGCGCATATCACCACTGTCGACAACTCCAATGCGAATCCACCTGCCAATACCCTTGAAATATCTACAACAACACCTACAATACACGAAGTTGTCAAGGCAATTAAGCAACTGAAGTCTGAGAAAGCGCCAGGTATAGACAGTGTTAGCGTAGAGTTGCTGAAAGCCGATGCGGTAGTACCTACCCTACTTGTGCGAATTTGGGAAACCGAATCGGTCCCCCAGGAATGGAAAGAAGGATTGTTAAATAAAGTACCCAAGAAAGGCAATCTTCTTGCGACAACTGGCGTGGCATTACCCTCCTGCCTTCTGCTCCTAAAGTCTTAGCTAAGATCCTGCTAAACCGCATGTCGCCTGAAATAGAAAAAACACTGCGCGAAGAACAGGCAGGTTTCCGACCAGGGCGCTCTTGTACCGACCATATCAATACTTTGCGCATCCTTATAGAACAGTGTGTTGAATGGCAATCCGAAGTGTATTTAGGCTTCGTCGACTTTGAGAAGGCCTTCGACACCGTGAACTGGGGCGCACTGTGGAAGTGTCTGTTAAACAGGGGCGTTACTCCAGGGTGGTTAATATAATAAGATCTTTATATCAGCAGAGTACCTGTAGAGTGGTTCACGAACAAGCGCTAAGTGACCCAATAAAAGTCTCATCCGGTGTGAAACAGGGCTGTCTCCTGTCACCACTTCTGTTTGTCATCTTGATCGACGATATAATGAGGGAAGTCACACAGACACCAAACGGCCTTCAGTGGGGAAATGGTACACTTGAGAACTTGGATTATGCTGACGAAATAGTGTTGATCTTGCCGTCACTACCTCAACTCCAAAGCAAGCTTGAAGAACTGAAGAACACAACACTCGTAAAACGGTTGATACGCGGATACTTCCTAGTGACAACACGACCCCATTGAAGTTGGACGACCAGCCTTTGACCACTGTCACCAATTTCACTTAGCTCGAAAACATCATGACAAGCACATGAGGCTCAGATGAGGACATTGAAGCTCGTATTAAAAAAGCCAAAGCAGCGTATGCCCAACTTAGACCAGTGTGGCAATCCAATGTTCTCACCAGGCGCATTAAACTCTCCCTTTTCGAGTCCATCGTAAAGTCGGTGCTTCTCTATGGCTGTGAAACCTGGAGAGTTACGAAAGGCTTAGCGAGTAAGCTTCAGATCTTCGTGAATAAGTCACTTCGATCCATCCTTCGTATCTTCTGGCCTAAAACCATCTCGAATTGTTGTCATCTTTAGTTGTGGGCTATATATATGCCATCGAACTCCAATTTTGCAAGAAATTGCCCAGCGGAAATGGAAGTGGATTGGCCACACTCTCCGTAGGGAACATGGTAATGCTGCTGAAATCGCCTTTGAGTGGCAACCGGAGGGTAGGCGAAGACGCGGATGGCCAGTACACACGTGGAGGAGATCGGTGGACAGGAAGGAAGAACTCAAATGGGAAGACGCTCGAAGAATCGCGTGGGACCGGCCAGCTTGGAGAAAAATTGTTGGGGCCCTCTGCACCATCGGGATGCCTTAGGACCACAACAACATTATTCTGAAACTACACACAATTAGTGTAAATTTATTTCATTACCCATACCAAACACATTACTAGCAGTTGATATCAAATGTCAGTGATTTTATTTAGATGATTTTATAGTCTAATAAGCTACGTTCAATCGTTCATGACCGGCAAGTGTAAATAATCGCTGGGATGAACGATCTGGTTACCTTTACCCTTTATTTACCCTTTTCATTTAGGTTTAAGCGTACTCATGTAATCAGAACCGTTTGCGTCATTAATTAGACCGTCGTTTAGTTATTTAGTTTCTGAGAATATGTCTTTCACTCCTGTTACTCGCCTCTCACCGAAACACTAAACGAATTTAGCTGCGAAATATTGTGCTACTCATTTCCGTACCATGTGCAACGGTGTGAGCCTTGGCGAATTGAGAAAAAGCAGATAATTGTAAATAATATCAAACTGTGGATGCGAATAGGCAACGACAACATGTTCAACACACAAAAATCACATGACATCCAGCTTAGCAGCCAGAGAAACTAACCTCTGTACCTAGTGGCCTTTTTGTTGTTATCTGTTATAACTCGTGTCAGAAACAACGAGTAAATAATGTTGTCAAGACCCACATCGCTTTGCCGAAACTGCCGTTGGCCATTCATTACGTAGTTCCGTACAATTGACAGTTCACGTTACGCGCCAGTTATAGTACGTAACCCGCTCGTTTGTCAATTAGATTTGACATCAAACAGGCGTGCCTTGACTGGGGTCCAATTTTGCTTCATAAACCTGTGGAGGGTATGATTGCGTAATGTACTATGAAATTATGTACTGTGATTGGCTAGTTATGTTTTTGATTGGGTTGTGTACTGGTTACTTAAATATCATAGGAAGAGCTATTCGATTGTTCAAAAGGGCTTGGACGTTTTAACTCTGAGTAAACAAATGTTATTATACGCGAACATCATCATCATCCTCCTAGCGTTTATCCCAGTTAGAACCCGGGGTCCGCATTCTAGTCTAACCGGATTTGACAGAATATTAGAACCCGATACCCTCTGCATGGCAGTCTGTTGGTATCTCCACTAGGCTATATACACCACTATTTTTTTATTAGTACAAAAACTTTAAGGACAGATTAGCGAAGATATTATTATCATATATGTGACGCAAGAATTTCATAATATCAATAAAGAGCAAAGTTATTATCATTTGTTTATTGTAGAAAATCTCACATAAATCATAGTCATATTTTACAATCCATTCACTTATTCATTGATAATATTGCATCCTGCTCATTCGCATTCTCTCTGTCGCACTTATGATGTAGGTAGCCATAGAAAATAAAATGAAGAAAAATAATAAATGTAGGTAGTTATTTTTAATTTTGTTAATTCTACCCTTTCCTTCATACTTCATTCGGGCTTAGGACCGGTAAAATTTATCGTTTAACAAGTAATTAAATACGGAGATATGTAACTAGAAAGCAAACAAATATCAAAATAAAAGAAGGTGTTCAGGACTAAAAGAAAACAGTAATTTTGGCGTATTTATGAACCACCACCGTTGTCAAAAGCATCCAATATGCACTGTTTTAATTATTGTTTGACACAGACCGGTTCACTTTTGTACACTCACAATAAGATGTCCATGGGTACACAGCTGCACTCGCGATTTTTCCACTCAAAAAGTACGCATGAAGCATAGCTACATACTCCCGTGATATGAACTGATATGATAGGCCATCGCGTCGGGCAAACGTAGACAAACTGTATAATCCATATACAAGTAAACTATGAGACACTGTGCAAAGCGGACTGTATTTCGCGTAAATGTGGTATGGTTCGTTACAAAACTGTAAATTCCGACAAGCCTGGGCGCGCCCTTCAAAAAGTGTGTCTTGCTGTTTCTGTCAACCAACCAACTGTCAGTGCATCCGCTTGTGCGCCGGCGCCCGTGTGGCGCGGCGCCCAGGAGGCGCGGGGGGGGGGGGGGGGCTAGTGCTGTGCGCAGCGTGTCATAGACATTCTGCCGGGCCGCCAGTGAGAGGGCATATCCAGTTAAATGCTCTTCTGATAGTGCCTGTGCTGGTCTTAATGTCGGCTACTCTTGTGACTCCGTCGGGCCCCGGATGGAGCTGTGTTACTCGCCCGAGTACCCAGCGGGCTGGTGGGAGAGCGTCATCTTTCACGACGACCAGGGTGCCTTCTGTCAGCTGTCCAGACGACTTCTTCCATTTTGTTCTGATTTGAAGTTGTGAAATGTACTCTTTGTATAATCGAGTCCAAAAGTGTTGTCGCAGGAGCTCCACGCGTTTGTATCTGGGTATATGCAGCGGATTACAGTCAGCCAGTGGTGGCTGAGGTAGTACAGATAATGATCGACCGATTAAGAAGTGAAATGGAGTGAGAGCAGTGAGATCAGACGGGTCAGACGATAGAGGCGTTAAGGGCCTTGAATTTAAAATGCCTTCAATTTGACATAAGACTGTGTACATTTCTTCATACGTGAGGTGTGCCAAGCCTAAGACTCGCCTAAGGTGATGTTTCGTTGACTTCACTGTGCCTTCTCATAACCCACCAAAGTGTAGGGAGTATGGAGGAATGAAATGAAAAGTGATGCCTTGTTCTGCCACATGGTTGTTTATCAAATTCTGATTCTTCGCCAAAAACCCCGTGGTAACATTTGACGCCCCTACAAAGTTAGTGCCATTGTCTGAATATATGTGAGCAGGTTTTCCTCGGCGGCTGATGAATCTATTTAGTGACGCTAAGTAAGATTCCTTTGTCAAATCGGTAACCAATTCCAGGTGTATAGCTTTAACTGCAAGGCATACGAATATGCATATGTATGACTTTATCAACTGACTACCACGCCCCTTACGATTACTAATCATGATTGGCCCGGCGTAATCTACACCGACGTTATTAAATGCGAAATCAGAGTGCATGCGTGGCTCAGGTAAATTACCCATGATTGGTGTAATTGTTTTTCCTTGAAAGCGTCTACATGTGATGCATGATTGTACTGTCTTTCTAGCTAGATTGCGGCCACTGATAGGCCAATATGTTTCACGTATGTGGGCGAGTAACAGCTGTGGACCAGCATGGAGAAGTTTTATATGTTGAGTGGAAAAAATGAGTTTGCAAATGTGATGATTAGCGTGTAAAAGCATTGGAAACTTTTTATCATATTGAAATCGCGAATTAGCGAGCCTGCCGCCCACGCGAATAACTGCGCTGGCCTGATCAAAAAATGGATGTAATGAAATTAATCTGTTTTTTATTGGTTATGTTTTATTTGTTGAAAGTAACTCATATTCAATAGAAAATGAATTTAACTGTGATATTTTTACTAAATTTTATTTGGCCTGATATAGTTCTTTTGTTGTTAATGAAATAAAGGTGTTTGAAGCTGAACTACTTGTTTGTGTTTTTGTTCTACAATTATGTATAAATCGCAATATGTATGCAGTTATGCGTGTTAATTTTGTGAAGTTAGAGTAATTGTAAATGAATGAATTGTTGTCTGTCTGTGAGTAACATTGAATAGTGTTTTTGTGGCTCTGGGGTTTTGTTTTATACCATGATGTGGTATATAATATGAAGGTGTCAGAGTGTTACTGTTTGTGTTTTTAGTCATGTGACCTAGGTCAAGGTATTCTTGCATAAAAGTTAGATATTGTTGTTTGTATGTAGGATCAGATTTGAATCGTTTTTCTATGTTAAGGAAACGAATCTTTGCCTGACTATATGACTGGCCTAAGCACTCTGGCGATTGTTTGAACGGTATAGTACCACAAATCTACCATCAGCATTGCGAGTTGTAGTTGATGTAAATATTTTTTCACATGATAGCTGAGTAATGTGAGGTATGTCTGAAGGAGTAGATATGTTTTCTAATTCCCAAAATTTGTTTATGTTATCTGAGATCTGATTCACAAAGAATGAGTTTTGAATTTTATTTTGAATATGAGTATTTGAAATGCAGCCTGATATCACAGTATAAAGACATACAGTAGTTTGACGCCTTTGATCTCGTAGAAAAAACCGACAACGTCTAGACAAGGGTAAGGAGGCTAGGGCTGCCACATGTAAACAATACCTACTTATTCAAACACCGTCTATTTATTTTAGAAAAATATTACAATTGCTACGCTACATAAATAAAATTGGAGTGTCTGTTTGTAATATTAAAATAACCGCTTTTTACTAAATGCATATGGATGTATACACGGTACATACACCGAAATGAATTTTTTTACAATTTTTGTCTGTCTGTCTGTTTGTTATCGCTTATCTCTGGAACGGCTGGACCTATTTTGACGGGACCCTCACTGGCCTGATGTACCAAGGAGTAACTTAGGCTAAAAATTAACCGGTATGCGAAGAAGTTCCCTCAGGACGCGAGTGAAACCGTGGGAATCAGCTAGTTTATTATATTACAATAATTAACGATAAATAATTATTATATAACACGTTGCATTTTTCGTGCGGTGACAGATTTGCATATCAAGTATCAGTCAGCACCCCGCAGGTGCACCAGCATCCCGCAGGTGTCGTGGGAGGTGGTTAAGAATATAAAGCATTTTTCGTACAAGCCAAGTTAAAATAAAGCGATTGACATAGCGGTGGTTTAATGGCTGGGTAACCTTGGGATCAGCTTGCAGAGCCTATGTTATCGATATGAAGTATTTGGCAGTTTTTTTCATGCAAACTACGTTAAGGTAAAGCAATAGACATGACGGTCATTTTATGGATGGGTGACCGGGTTATGAGATTACGGGGAACATGTGTGATGTTTATAAAAGAGGGCCAAAAATATGGTTATTTCTGAGCTAAGATGCGCCGTTACCAAGATACATACTCGTAATAATATGTGATAGGTACCTACCTAATACGATGGTACTAGGCTACTATAGGTACTTATTGAATGAAATTAAAATCACACCAGAATCGAATATTACCTTACAACGCATATTTTCTTATGTCTGCCATGTTGTTTACGTACAATAATTGCTACTTTATTCTGTGATTTGGCCAGACGTAAGATATTGTAAAAAGTTAGTAGATTAGTAGGAATGTGCACATTATTTTAAATGGTAATAAGTACATACATTTCTAAATAATATAAATAATTATATGTAATTAATGAAATTTTCTTTTTTGGTATAAGTAAATTGATGAAATCGCAGATTTTACAAATCTTTATTTATTTAAATCTTTAAACAGCATAAAGAATTTCAATGTCTCACAGCACAAGTCGTATGCACCATCTTAATTAATATTCATAAGCAAATAAATACGTAACGAACAAAAAACAAGCACGTGCCAGCCCCCAAAAACATGTACCTAGTTACGAACTAAGGCGATATACGTAACTAGGTGCCGCTCTTCCTGCGTCTCACCTCTTGGCCCCCGCACGATTGACCCGTCTAGACGCGTTCGTCGAACGACTGTATGGATTATTTGACTGTGCTGATATCAACCATCCTAAATCTGTTTGTTGTAGAACTGGTTGCTGTTTTCCTAATTCCAATCTTCCAGTACCCATCACTTCCCAGAATATGTCTGCACCCAATAATAAATCAATAGGGGCTGGAATGTTAAAGTCAGGGTCTGCCAGTTGTATACAACTAGGTATTTGAATGGTATCTTTGTTTATGTATGTATGTGGGACTGTATTGCAAATTTGGTTAATCACAAGACATAAAATGTCCGTCCTGTAATTTTTATTGTGTGCTGATTGAATGTGAATGTTAGTATTTTTTGTTATGTTTGTGCACTGATTATTAATACTAGTGACCATGGTGTCTATAGTTTGAATGGGTAAGCCCAGTTTTGAGCACAAGTGCCTAGTTATATAGCTTGAGGTGCTGCCATTGTCTAGTAGTGCTCGTACCATATGTGGTTTTCCTTGTTTGTCATATATTTTGACTTGTGCAGTTGACAGTAATATTGTTTTGTTCTGCGTGCAACTAGTTAATGTGACAGATGATGGTTTTGGTGCATCTAAGTGTAAAAGTGTATTATGTTTTTTGTTGCAGTACTTACATGTCCCTCTTCTGCATAATTTGTTGTCATGACCAGGTTTTAAACAGTTGGAGCAGATTTTTAATCTCTGTACCTCCCTGATTCTTTGTTCAATGGACATCTGTCTAAACTTTTCAAAAGAAAATAATAGATGATGGTGTTTACACAAAGGACATGTGGGTACTTTTTGTGTGTTCATTTTTGTAAATGACTTTGTGTTTTGTCCCACTTGAGTATCTGATTTGCTATTGTTGTTAATAATTGATTGTTCTAAAACTTCTAATACATCAGCACGACCTCTTAAAAATTTATTCAGGCACTCAAGTGTGGGCATGTCTGTGAGTGTGTTTTTGTGTTCTTCCCAATATCTTAATGTGTTTGAGTCAAATTTACTTGACACTAAATATATTATTAATGTAACCCAGTATTCTGTTTTTTCACCTAATGCGCTGAGGTTTTTCTGAACTGCGTCAATTAATTGTCTCAAACACACCGAGGATTCTTTTTCAATATTATTTAAGTTGTATAATGCATGAATGTGATTTCCTATCAGCTGTCGTTTGTTATCATATCCTTCACTCAACAATTTCCACGCTACCTCAAAGTTGTCACCTGTAATTTCTAGTGATTTAATAACTAATGATGCACTGCCCGATAGTGAGGAACGCAAGTAGTGAAACCTTTGAATCTTATCTAATGTTCTATGCGTAATACGTGATTGAAATGTGTCTCTGTACTCAAGCCAATCCTGATGGTCACCCGAGAAGTGTGGCAAGTCAATAGTGGGTAGTTTAATAAATGATTTGGTCCCACCTGAATGATCCTTGTCTGACTCTGGATTAGTTACCAGCTTGTCATTTAACTGAATAAGCCGGGAAGCCTGTGCCACCAACAGCTGGTAATCATTTTCAAATTGTTCACTTTCTAGGTCTGGTTCATCGGTGAACTCTGAGATGTCAGCGTTCAATTCAATAAGTGTCTGAACGTCCTGGAAAGTTTTATGTATTGTTTTAAACTCCAAAAGTCTGTTTTTTAGCTCAATAACTTGTATATCTGTTAATTTATTATTGGGCAGAATGAGGTTAATATATTTTTTAAATAATGTGAGTTTCCTTTTAACAATGCCACGTTGTTTGATTAATTCTGTATCATCAGGTTTATTACCTTTAGTGGCCATTGCTGTGAGGACACACAATGTTGCAAAAGAAATAAGAAAAATATGAGCAGGAAATGTTATCACAGAATTTGTGTAGATAGTTGTGCAATACTTAAATTTTAGCAGCAAGCGGCAGAAAGCAAGGCTGTGCAAAGCTTGAGTGCACAGCTAACACGTGGTGGGCGAAGCCCTAGGCCGCATGCGCGTGGGATGACCACGTGGGGACTCCTTATTGAGGCAGGCGGCTGGCAATTTAGGCTTGGCAAGCTATCCAGATGCTGGGGAATGTTATTTTGGTTTTAGTATTATGAAAAAAGGGCTAATTTGATGAGAAGGATTGACATGAGAGGTTATGAAATGCTGATATTTTCTGAATATTTTTGCTTATTTTTGATTGAAATAAATTTGTACTTAGTTTGATAATGTAATTATCATGAAAATATGAGTCTGAAAAGTCTGATTCAGTAATTGCTGTTGCAATTTGAAAAAATCAGTTGAAAAGTTAATAAAGGAAAAAATAATTGGTCTGATTATCTGTTATCCTGATGCTGTGCTGCGCTGAGACCGTCGTGGCTGTCTTCGACTGTCGTTGTCCTCGCCTCGCCGTGATGATTTTTCTAGAAGTGTCCACGTTGCTTCTTGTAAAGATGGTGTTTATGGCGACGGTCTTCAATCACGAATGGATGGCTTCGAATGGACCAACGTATAATCCATATACAAGTAAACTATGAGATACTGTGCAAAGCGGACTGTATTTCGCGTAAATGTGGTATGGTTCGTTACAAAACTGTAAATTCCGACAAGCCTGGGCGCGCCCTTCAAAAAGTGTGTCTTGCTGTTTCTGTCAACCAACCAAAGGTCAGTGCATCCGCTTGTGCGCCGGCGCCCGTGCGGCGCGGCGCCCAGGAGGCGCGGGGGGGGGAGCGCCTAGTGCTGTGCGCAGCGTGTCATAGACACAAACAATTAACTTTAGCAACGAAATTAGATACGCTTACTTTCGCTAGCAATTTAGCACTGTTTGTCGCATCGTCGGGGCGTGGCGCAGGCGCAGGGGGGGTTGGTGGGAAAATTTATCAATGGTTCATTTTACTATGATAGTATGCGGGTCGGTCATAGTATTTGTATTGCATTTACCAATTATCACGTATTTTTGTGGACAGTTTTGAGACAGTTTTGGGACTTAGTGTTTTTATTTTTTAACTACATAAATATGATCAGTTAAAGATACTTAGTGTCCTGTTAAATTTTTTGTACTTATAAAAAAATAGCGGTGTATAGACTATCGCTGCCATGCGTGAACATCATCATTCTTTACAATCCGACTGTGTACACTGCTGAACGTACGCCACATTTTTTGCCATTACTCACGCTCTTGAGTGTGAATATCAATTAGATAAAAAGTTTCATGCATGCTCTGACCACTGCGTAAGGAGTGCAATTTCCAAAAATCTCTCGTAGTGCTCCCCTATACTTACTAAGGAAATTACTTGCCAAATTTCAGCTTCATGCGCCCGGTAGTTTCAGCAGTGTGTTGTTTTTCAGTCAGTCGGTAGTAAGTAATAGTAGAGTTTTATACACCGCTATTTTTTAATTAGTACAAAAACTTTAAGGACAGATTAGCGAAGATATTATTATCATATATGTGACGTAAGAATTTTATAATATCAATAAAGAGCAAAGTTATTATCATTTGTTTATTGTAGAAAACCTCACTTAAATCATGGTCATATTTTACGATCCATTCACTAATTCATTGATAATATTCCATCTTGCTCATTCGCATTCTCTCTATCGCACTTATGATGTAGGTAGCCATAGAAAATAAAATGAAGAAAATAATAAATGTAGATAGTAATTTTTTAAATTTGTTAATTCTACCCTCTCCTTCATACTTCATTCGGGCTTAGGACCGGTAAAATTTATCGTTTAACAAATAATTAAATACGGAGGTATGTAATTAGAAAGCAAACAAATATCAAAATAAAAGAAGGTGTTCTGGACTAAAAGAAAAGAGTAATTTTGGCGTATTTATGAAGTTAGAATCATCTGCTATTTACAAATATTATTTCATCATGATTATGTCAGCCTAGAGACGTCCACTGCTGGACATAGGCCTTCTTCAAGGTGTGTGGAGAACACAGACCGATTTTGAGCCGCACGCATCAAATTATTATTTACTTAAGTACGTATTATTTACTAAACTTACAATTATATCCATGGTCCTTCGAAATGTCCACAACCGTTGTCAAAAGCGTCCATTATGCACTGTTTTAATTGTTTGACACTGACCGGATCACTTTTGTACACTTACAATAAGATGTCCATGGGTACACAGCTGCACTCGCGATTTTTCCACTCAAAAAGTACGCACGAAGCATAGTCAAGTTAAAATTAGTGACAAACACCGAAGATTCTTCCCTAGATTAAAATCATAAGTCAAAGTGAAGTAAATATATTGGGTTTAACTGCCATTGTAGCGCGGATTCTATGTATTATCTATATTCTAAGGCTCGCCCGAATGTTCGTGAGAATGCTCGTTAAAACATACTCATTTGTTTTGTAACATTCGCGAGAATGCTCATTACAGGTGAATGCTTAAGTGTATCAGCGCCTTAAGAAAGCTAAAGAATTGTTTGCCTCTAATTCCATTGTGAATTGTATTTAGTTATTAATTGAATTAAGATGTTTTAAGAAAGCATTAACACTATCTGTTGGTAAAATTGTGAAAGTGTCATCTACATACCGCTTGTAGAACCTTGGTGTAATGTTGGCAGTCTGCAGGGCTCGCGCCTAGAAGTCCTCCATGAAGATGTCAGCGACAACAGTCGATACTGGAGAGCCCATTGCAACAACATCTACTTGTATGTAGTACTTCTCGTCCCACAACAGATAGCCTGTTGTCAGGCAGTGTTTAAGTATCTCTGTATATTCCTCAGGCATGTTGTTTTCTGTCAGTTTTCATCTAGTAATTTCTATACAGTCATGTACTGGTATGCATGTGAATTATGACTGTACGTCAAAACTAACCATAGTTTCCTTGTCAGAGAGATGTAGGTGTTTGATTTCACTGACAAAATGGTAGGAATCCTTCACATGCGCTCTCGTTCTACCTCTACGTGGTGAGAGAATCGTTGCGATGTGTTGAGCCAGCCTGTAAGTTGGTGCGTCTATCTGACTAACTATCGGGCGCAGTGGAGCGTTCTCCTTGTGTATTTTTGGTAGACCATACATTTGAGGAGGTTTTGCACACGATGGTATTAAATATTTCACGTCCAGATTAAGTTTCTCGGAGTATTTCTTGACAATATTACTCGTTTGCTTGAGTATTTTGTTACTAGGGTCCGTCTTAACCATTTTATATGTACTTTCATCCGACAAAAGATTTTACATGTTTTGTTTATAATTGGACATGTCCATCACTACCGTTGCATTCCCTTTATCTGCTCGGAGTACTGTTAGTTCAGGACTAGCCCGTAGGTTCTTCAGTGCGAAATACTCGGGTTTTGGCAGATTCCTTGCCGGCACTTTCGATTGACGTAATACAGCAGAAACATCTTGACGTATGGCTTCGAAATCTTCCTTAGTCACATTGTTCTAGACTAGACGATTGTCTAGTCAAGAACAAGAGGATTCTCATTGAGGATTCTCAACGTTGCAAATAATGGTCTCATACGGTATTCTGTATGGAGTTATCGCATAATTTAATCCTCTGCTCAGTACTTTTCCAGTGTTTTGATCCAACGTATGTTTTGACAGATTGATAACTGTTTGTCTATGATCGGACGGTAGCGTGTGATTGATCCGTACAAACACGTTCTACTGTGTATTGTATTGGTCATTTGATTTTTGTTGTAATGTTTCAAATTTTCTAATTTTGTTACGTTTACACGCGTAATATTTTGATTTTTCTCTGTTATTTATTGCATCGATGCATTTTTTAAAATTAAATGGAGTTATCAATCTGTATATTTCGTTAGACAAATTCTCAACATTCCTATTTATTCTGCTTAAGTCAGCGCAGTGTTCGTGTATCTTTTGTATGAGTAACTTTTGACTTGCCTGTTTTAAGATCTTAGCGCTCCCACGTATGTCCTTTTTGGATATTTTGATGTTATATTTTGCAGCATGTAGGGACGAGATCTTGATCCCGCCATCTCTTCAAGAAATTTAAAGATGTTATGTATCTTGCGGTAGTAGTGAAGTGAAGTACAGTGCAAAAGACGTTAGTGTTGGTGCTGTTCGCGTCGAGTTCAAACGACGCGTCGTAAAAAGTGTACACTGGGCGTAGTCAATAAAGTGACATATGCGTTACTCGGTGTTTTCTTCCGATCCCGTTACCCCGTCCCTAACAATATCTAAAATATGCTGGTAAAATATCTCACTTGTTAAATAAATATGTATATTCGCTCTTTGAAAATAGCTGTTCATACCAACAGATGTAAATGAAAGTTTATATTTATTATAATTTATAATATTTAATTAGTGACCAAGGATTCATAAAATGAAATTGAAATATAAAATAGAATATTTAATAAACTTTATCTTTGTGTCAATGTTGCCTTTGAACGCGGTCCCTAAAGAGAAAACGTATTATATATATATATATATATATATATATATATATATATATATATATATATATATATATATATATATATTTACATCACGCTATCTATTTGCCGCCCTTTTACATCGCATTATTATGACGTCCACCAGTTCCACTTAAAAAATATGAACTATTACAGCGAATATTAGTCGCTAAGGCAATGTCAAATACTGTGTGCATATTATTTTTCTGAAATTTTGACACATATTGATATACAAATATACGTATATTAACAACCATAGTGAAATCAATTAGGACTCCAGCCAACACTATCAATTATCTGGCTTCCCGTGATATACATAATTTAATTTACGTTTTCCTATCTATCGCAACTCCTATGAACAGTGCAACGTTGCCGCTCTTCTTTCTTTAATATTTAATAAGTAGGTGGATAAATATTATTTCTATGTTATAGTGCAGGCATGCTAGCGTAAGCGTGAAGTTTAAAGTTATGAAAATACAACAAATATTGAGATCAATGCAATTTATTACGATAATATCACAAGAAATACTTAAATGTAAAGTACCTATTTACTTATTTCTAAATTATGAGAAGTATTGGCACATATAAAAAATAGTACTAACGTAGTATTGGGGAGAATCATACGCATATCTAAGCATACGCTTAGCGTCAAACGTCCATATATGTAATCATTTGCAAGTTTTACAGGTATTTAGATACATACGAGTATACGGACATGGCAATATCGTAAAAGTTTCAAACTATTAATCATTTGACATCTTGGACGTAAAATGACAGATATAGTGAAACTTTTACGATATTATAACGTCCGTATAAGTACATATATGTGTAAATAACTGTGAATCGCACAAGTGATTTGTTTAAACCCTGCTAAACAATAAACAAAAAATAAAATCTAACACAAATTAAATTGCCGCGCCAATTGAAAAATAACATTTAGATTTAAATCACAGTCACAAGAAATAGTAACTTAAATTAAAGGTACCTGTCTACTTACCTCTGATTTAAAATCATTATTATTTAGGAACACTTTTAATGAGGTAGATATGATATTTACTGATAAGTAATAATCAGGTCACTTAAAATACAAAATTATCTTAAAACTCAAGTCGAACACAGTAGGCTATACCAACCTACGTTTATAAAACGTATATACGGACGTCAGTAATCCAATTTGATATAAACGGAGGTTGAAAATCCCACGATTTAAATATATTTCAATTACCTGACATCCGTATAATATTAAAGTTTACAATATTAACTTACACAATGAAATATACCAAGATAAGATTTACACGATTTTACATGGTGAACATAAAAACGGTGGCTCTCATTAAGTTAGCAGTACCCTAGTTAAGCATCATAAACTTACAACATTTTTTATATACGTATATAGATATACGAAATTAAAATCATGAAAATTCACGATATTGTAACATCCGTATACTCGTAGT
This sequence comes from Euclidia mi, assembly GCA_944739405.2. Lineage (NCBI taxonomy): Eukaryota > Metazoa > Arthropoda > Insecta > Lepidoptera > Erebidae > Euclidia > Euclidia mi. Next base: position 16,939,054 of record OX123193.2, read on the forward strand.
ATACGCATATCTACGCAAAAGCATACGCTTAGCCTCAAACGTTCATATATGTAAACATTTGCAAGTTTTACAGGTATTAAGATAAATACGAGTATACGGACGTGGCAATATCGTAAAAGTTTCAAACTATTATTCATTTGACATCTTGGACGTCAAATGACAGATTATGTGAAACTTTTACGACATTATAACGTACGTATAAGTAAATATGTGTTTAAATAACTGTGAATCGCACAAGTGCTTAGTTTAAACCCTCTTACACAATTAACGAAAAATAAAATATAACACAAATTAAATCGCCGCGCCGATTGAAAAATAACATTTAGATTTTTTTGGTAATAAGGCGCATTTGACATTTCGTTTTGGTGTAAAATTAGGGATATAAATCACAGTCACAAGAAATAGTCGCTTAAATTGAAGGTATCTACTTACTTCTAATTTCAAATTATTATTATTTAGGAACAATTTTAATAAGGTAGGTATGATAGTTAAGTGCTGATAAGTAAATTATCTCAAATAAACTCAAGTCGAACACAGTGGGCTTTACCAACCTACGTTTATAAAACGGATATACAGACGTCAGTAATCGAATTTGATTCAAATTATAAACGGACGCCGAATATCCCACGATTTAAATATATTTCCATTATCTGACATCCGTATAATATTAAAGTTTGCAATATTAACTAACACAATGAAATATACCAAGATAAGATATTACACGATTTTACGTGGTGAGCATAAAAACGGTGGCTCTTATTAGGTTAGCAGAACCCTAATTAAGCATCTTACACTAACAACATTTTTATATACCTATTTAGATATACGAAATTAAAATCGTGAAAATTTACGATATTGTAACGTCCGTATACTCGTAGTATACGGACGTTACAATATCGTAAATTTTCAAACTATTTGTCATTTAACATCCTGGACGTCAAATGATAGATAGTATCAAACTTGTAACGAAATTGTGGCTAAGCGTATGGTGAGATTTGGGTGACGCAACGATTATTTAATACCGGAACATACTGACAGCTGCATATGCTGCGGCTCAGGTTCTGCTCTGGCAGAAGCTGACTACCTGTGTCTGCATCAACTGCACTGAGTTACAAAGTCATACGCATATCTACGTAAAAGCATACGCTTAGCCTCAAACGTCCATATATGTAATCATTTGCAAGTTTTACAGGTATTTAGATAAATACGGGTATACGGACGTGGCAATATTGTAAAAGTTTTAAACTATTAATCTTTTGACGTCTTGGACGTCAAATGACAGATATTGTGAAACTTTTACGACATTATAACGTCCGTATTAGTACATATATGTATGTCTAAATAACTGTGATTCGCACAAGTGATTTGTATAAATACCCTGCTAAACAATAAACAAAAAATAAAATCCAACACAAATTAAATCACTGCGCCAATTGAAAAATAACATTTAGGTAGTTTTTTTGTAATTAGACGCATTTGACATTTTGTTATGGTGTAAAATTAGGGACATAAATCTTGACACAAGAAATAGTTACTTAAATTAAAGATACCTATCTACTTACTTCTACTTTAAAATTATCATTATTTAGGAACACTTGTAATGAGGTAGTTATGATAGTTACTATTAAGTAATAACCAGGTCACTTGAGAAAATACAAAATTATATCAAATAAACTCAAAATGAACACAGTGGCCTACACCAAACTACGTTTATAAAACTGATATACGGACGTCAGTAATCAAATTTGACTCAAATTATAAACGGACGTCGAATATCCCACGATTTAAATATATTTTATCTATCTGACATCCGTATAATATTTAAGTTCACAATACTCGCTGCTATGGAACAGGCTCCCTCCTGAAGTTAGAATTGCCACCAACCGTTATGCATTTAAAACGAAACTACGGAATCTTCTCTTTGATAAGTTGAAGGAATTGGCTCATCACTCTCATCAGCTATAGCATAATTATGTATTTATGTATGTAATATATTTATGTATTATATTTATGTGTGCATCATATCTATGAATAATTACATATATCTATAGTATATTTATGTTTAATAATATGTATCTAAATTATTAATATGTATTTAATAGATATCCTATTTTCACCACATGGCTAATGTACCTACCTCATCTATCTCTTCACCACCAAAAGGTTGACTGGCAGAAAATGCCACTAGGCATTAAGTCCACTTTTGTACTATTTTAGTGCATAAAGAATAAATTTAAAAAATATATATGAATTAACACAGTGAAATATACCAAGATAAGATTTTACATGATCCACAAAGATGGAAGTAGAGTATACTCTCTCTTACCACTACACTGTACACAAACAAATGTACCAGCTAATACAAAAACTAAACAAACTAAAATAACTGATTATTTTACAACTATACAACCACCAAAAAAGGCCCAAAATACTCAGATAAAATTAAGCCAAGAACTACTACAATAATACACCAAAATAAAGCAGGCGTAATAAATAAACAAGAACTTATTGAGGTAGCCATAAATGATTTATCGAATAATATAGGTAATATTGACATTATCTGCTTAACAGAAAACTTTTTAAAACAAGGATCTGAACCCAACCTTAGAATAGGCAATTATAAATTAGCTTTGTTTTTCTCACGCCCTAACCAACGCAGAGGAGGCTCATGCATACTAATAAAGCATGACCTGGCATACAAACATATTAGCAACTTACCACCTTCAGTCCCCCTTCATTTTGAATGAAGTGCTAAAGAAATTACTACTTTTAATCTTGTAATAGTATGCATTTACAGAACACCCTCATCCAGCACAAGTATATTCTTAAATAAATTTGAAAAACTCACTGATAAGCTATGCAAAAAGTCTAATAAAACGTTATTATCTGTGTAGATTGGAACATTGATACATTAAAGTAGGTAAAAGGTATCCAGTGAATTACAATCCATACTTAAAAACAATAACTTAAAAAGCCACATAACATTACCGACGCGAAAATCATCTTGTTTAGATCAAATTGTAAGTAACGTTCACGAAGGTAAATCTAATATTCATTACCTAGCATTATCTGACCATGAAACTGCCCAATCGTTGACTATCAACAATGAGACCTACAGTGTAAATAACAAATCTTATAACTATCAATACAAAACCATTAGAGATCTTAGCCAGGAAAACATGGTCGAATTCAAAAACTGTATTAATAATTTGCACTGCACTGAGGTATACGAACAACAAAGTACAAATGAAGCATTTAACACCTTCCATGACACTATCATCATGTTTTATACTTTATGTTTCCCCAAAATAACGATAAAAAGTGTAAGTGTAGTCAAACACGTAAAAAATAGAAAACTAACTAAAAATATAAAACGATGTTGTATAAGAAAAAGAATGCTATACTTGAAATATCATCTTAATAGACACAATAAAAGACAGAATAAGACAAGGTATAACAATTATACAAAAATATTAAAACAATGTATCAACAAAGCGCAACAAATAAACAATCTAAACTTCATTAAAAACGCAAAAATTGCCTGCTCAGCTGCATGGAAAATTATTAAAGAAAACAATAATAAAGCAATAACTAGCGCACACATAGAATCAATAGAATTTAACAAAAATATCTACACCAAGCCTATTAAAATTTGTAATTTATTTAACAATTACTATGTATCACTGTGCAGCAATGTTAAAAAATACGAAGATACAGGCCCACCTAACCATATCACCAAAATATCTCAAAATACTAAGACCCTTATTTCTCGCACCAATAGACAACTCTGACACATTAAAGACAATAAACTCCTTAAAAAATACTCATTCTACTGGCTATGATGATATAAGTACAAAGGTATTAAAAACCTGCGCACACTCTTTAGTAGCACCATTAACCTATATCATTAACCTGTCACTCGTAGAAGGTAAATTCCCTGATCGTCTTTAACTGTCAATTGTTAAGCCAATGCACAAAAAAGGAGCCAAAACTAACATAAATAATTACAGACCAATTACACTCATACCTATACTATCAAAAATATTCGAGAAAGTTATGTACATCAAAATAGAGACATTTCTAACTTCTTGTAATATCTTAAATAAAAAACCGTTCGGTTTTCGGAAACAAAACTCCACTGCATTGGCATGTTTTTCTTTAATAAAGCATATTACAGAAGCCTTAAATAATAAATCTATAGTCGCATGTCTGTTTCTAGACATGACAAAAGCTGTTGACTTCGTCTGTCACCAAAAAATGCTCTCAAAGCTCTCAAATTATGGGTTACGGGGGAATGTTTATAACTGGATTGAGAGTTATCTATAAAATCGAATACAATATGTCGAATTAAACAGAACTTATAAAAATAAACAAAAGCAATACAGATCGATGTACAAAATAAACAATTATGGTACGCCCTAAGAGAGTATTTTAGCCCCTCTTTTGTTTCTATTATACATTAACGATTTCCCGGATGCAATCAACCAGGAAATTATACTATTTGCTGATGATACAACAATAATAATTAAAGATAAACATAAACTTAATCTAGAAATAAATATAAAAGCGACACTCAATAATGCCATAAGCTGGCTTAATTAAAACAACCTTAAGATATACATGACAAAAACAAATATTATTCAGTTCCAAACATATGCAACAAATCTAAATTAAATCATAATGACACGCACATAAACGTTGATGATAATTGCGTATTTTTAGGTATCAGGGTCGATAAATATTGTAATTGGAAACCTCATTTAGAAAAACTAGTCAATAAAATAGATCGATTTATAAATGTTTAAAAAAAAGTTAGACTGACAGTAAACATTAATGCTGCACTATCTGCATACCATGCTTACGTATCCTCCCTGCTCAGATACGGCATTGTTGTATGGGGTAACTCGGTTGAAGTTGACAGAGTTCTTATAACCCAAAAGAAGTGTATTCGAGCAGTATGTGGAGTCGATACACTGACAAGCTGTAAACCTCTATTTAAAAAACACAAGATTTTACCTGTTCCATGCTTATACATATTAGAAATAGGTTTACTAGTAAAACATCATGCCGAATAGTTTTTAAAATTTGATGATACATAACTGCCATCTATTAAATTGGAATTATTTAGAAGAAATGCATACTGTATGGCAATTAAAATATATAACCATATTCCGCTAAGTATCAAAATGTTACCTATATCCCAATTTAAAAAACAACTTTTTAATATACTATTAAATAAAACTTATAATAGTGTCAAGGAATATCTAGAAGATAAGGCCCTAGGCAACTAATATTATCACCGATGCATATTAGTAAAATGTTATTTTGTTTCATGTGCCACTCATTGTTATGTTTCTAATATATTTGTTCTTTATATTCCCATGTAGTACCCATTTACTGCACTCAATTCGCACGCCCCAAGGGGCAGAATATGCTGTAACCAACCATTTATAAACACCTGTTAATGTACCATTTTCTTGCGAATAAATTAATTATTATTATTATTCGTAAGTGTCTCTGTTACACGGCTATTCTTCTAACATTTAGTGTTAAAAGAATAACCGGACCTTTGGGAGGCTTACACGGGGATATGGATCCAACGCACAGAGGGCCGTAGAGAGCTTTAATCTAAAATGGGATGGGACACATGCAGCGGAGCCTCCACAACTGCACTACTGAGAACAGCTATGGACTAGCCGCAGCATATGTAAGACTATTGTATATGTGGAGCCTTATTTAATTGGTTTATGGGATTGGGTGTTTGATTGACTTGTAATTTTTATGGATGAAAAATGGCACCTGCCAGTAATACTCTAATAGTATCCGTCCGGATGGCAGGTGGTGACTCGCCAACTCACTGGATGGGCCCTCTCTTAACAGCCGCCCAAAGCAAACAAACTCTGCCATAGAGGCAGCCAGAGGGAAACACCGGTGCGAGTGGCTAGGGGTGTTGAGCGGTGCGGCACCGGTTTCACCATCGCGGGTCTCGTGACAACGGAGACTCGGAGCGGGTTTCCCCGTAGTTACGCCCTTGAGAATGACACTTCCACCCCCGAGCTGGTAGCTCTTGCGGATCCCTCTGGCCGGCCGACCAAGGCAAGCCAGTGTTGAGAGTCCTGCGGGTGCTCTTGGAAATCCACTCCGACCAGCCAGTAAAGGCAAGCTGGAGACGAGGCACTGACCGACTCTCTCAAAGCATTCGGGACCGCAGTGTCGCCACACACATTCAGCTCGCCACAAAGCTGCCCTGCGGTTGTAAGGTTTCTTTTCATCTTGTAATACATTTTTTGTTTATATTACTCGATGAAGGTGATGTTTGAAAGCTGTTATTATTATTATTACACCATTTTACGTGGAGAGCATGAAAACGGTGGCTCTCATTAGGTTAGCAGTACCCTAATTAAGCATCGCCTAATTAAGGGGTGCATAGGGTTCCCACCAAGATCTTAGGGCCCAAGCCAACCTCACCTGCAAGTGGTGCACCTGCCGATCAACGGACGAGGCTCTGGCAAACAAAATATCCCGATAAGCGGCAATAGGCTCGCTACCTATTACGTGGGATCAAAACACTGGCGAAAAGTGGGCGTTTAATATGCCTCTGCCTACCCCTTCGGGGAAACAGGCGTGAGTCTATGTATGTATGTATAATTAAGCATCATAAACCAACAACATTTAGACATACAAAATTAAAATCATGAAAATTTACGATATTGTAACGTTCGTTTACTTGAAGTTTTATATTATGTTCGTATACTAGTATACGACTGTATACTTGTAGTCGTATACTCGTAGTCGTATACTACGAGTATACGGACGTTACAATATCGTAAATTTTCAAACTATTTTTCATTGGGATATTTTTAACAGCGTCTCAAAAATATTATGTAACACACTAAAGTGAGTTACGCAAAAAAACCTATTATTTCACTAAAATACTGACTTGCACACTAAAATACTATTTGTACACCAAATATGATGATCTTTTTACAAAATATCATTTGATATGAAAAGTTTCGTCCGCTCGGGAAACTTATCCACTCAGAAAACTTAATAAGTTATGTTAGGTTCTCTTGTGACCCTGCTCCCAAAAATAGGAGCCCTGCGAAGCAGCAGGGCTCCGTCAACTTATCTTAGTGGTGCAATTAGTATTTTTGGTGGAAAATTAGTATTTTTGACTAACAGTTAAATACAACCCTTTTTCATTTAACACCCTGGACGTCAAATGATACATAGTGTCAAACTTGTAACGAAATTTTATTGTGGCTAAGCGTATGCTGAGACTCGGGTGACGCCACGCAGCGTAGATCCGATTATTTTATACCTGAACATACTGACAGCTGCGTATGCTGCGGCTCAGGTGCAATGTGGACATGCGTCTGTTCTGCTCTGGCAGAAGCTGACTACCTGTATCTGCATCAACTGCACTGAGTTACAAAGTCATACGCATATCTACGTAAAAGCATACGCTTAGCCTCAAACGTCCATATCTGTAATCATTTGCAAGTTTTACAGGTATTTAGATACATACGAGTATACGGACGTGGCAATATCGTAAAAGTTACAAACTATTAATCATTTGACATCTTGGACGTCAAATGACAGATATTTTGAAACTTTTAAAACATTATAACGTCCGTATATTTATTTATTTAGGATAGCTTACAGACTAATAACAATACTTTTAATTAAATAAAAAAGAAGTTGCTAATTACAAGCTACCACATATAAATGCAATGTAACAAAGATTAATTACATCAGTTACTGTTGTAAGTATACCTACTTGCTCAATCATACAATAAATACAATGTTGCAGCCATGTTCCGCCATAAAAAAGTAACTAAAAATGAGATTCATAATACACAAGTTAGTATAATTATATATTATTATAACAAAAAAAGTCAAGAAAATAATAATGAAAAGGTACACAGGAAAAAAACCGCAATCTAGGCTATATATGCCGATCGCTGCTAAAGAAGTCACAATTCATACGTTTTTTTTATTTTTGGTCAAGTTAGTGCAGAATAAATCCAAATCTAATTTCCGTGACATTTGATTAAATGATTCGGCGCAACGTAAAAGAAAAGAGTTCCGTCTGTATTTCGTTGTAGCAAAGGGAACGTGTAAGATCGGACGTTGTCGAAAAACTAATTGATTCATTCCAAGCTTGATGTTACCCGTCAACTCAAGGCAATCAATCGTGTCATTGGCTATGTTTATAATGGTTCTTCTGAGTTCCAAAAGTAAAATATGATACCGTTTACAACGCTCGTCATAGTCAATAGAATATTGATTCGCTTTAAAATCTAAGTATCGCAAAAACATTCTTTATACACCTTCAATGCATGATATATATACCTGGTATTGAGGGTTCCATACCTGTGACGCATATGCTAGATTGCTACGTACGTACATAGGCACAGTACAAAACGTTTACTGTCTTAAGAGACCGAAAACATGAAGACATTCTTATCACAAAACCAAGTGCCTTCGACGCCGTGTTCGTAATGTGATTGATGTGCATATCGAATAAAAGCTTTGAGTCCATGATAACACCAAGGTTTAACGTAGTCAACTTTCCTAATAAACTTATCATGAAGTTTGTAACCCGATCCTATGGTAACTTTTTGACGACTAAATGTTATGTAACAACACTTTGCGATATTTAACTGTAGTTTGTTAAGTGTGCAACTGTGCAGTATGCTACAAATTTATCAAGGTCGTTTTGGAGTTTCCCTACATCCGATGCATCGTTAATAGTTTTGTGAATGTTCATGTCATCCGCGTATACATAGAAGTATATAAGAATTTAGGAAACAAGAATTTATATCTCCAGTGAATAGAGTAAACAATAGTGGGGTCAAAAGCGAACCCTGAGGAATTCCAGATGGGATTGAACACCAACCGAGAATTGAGAATTGAGAGTGATTTTCAATGTACGAGCTGAACCAGCGGTACAAATTACCATGTATGCCGGCAGCAAAAAAAATCTGTAACAGTATTTTGTGGTCAATTCGGTCAAAACATTTTTGTTAATCTGTATAGATCACTACACACACAATCTACCTAACTAACCTTTAGATATAAAATCATGAGATAGGATTAGATTTGATGTAATATAATAATGTAATATAATATATGATGATAATATAAATAATACGTTCTAGTACTTTAGAAAACAAACATAACTTTGAGATTGGACCATAATTCTCTACATTAGATTTATCACCTTTTTTAAATACTGGTGTAATGAACGCCGATTTTCATTTTAATGGAACTAAACCTTCTGTTACCGACCTATTATAAAAAGCATGCAGAGCGGTAAAAACAAACTATCGGCTAAACTTGTTATAAATAATGGAGGGATGTAATCTGCCCCACCAGATTTAGTAAGATCCAAACCTTTTAAATATTTCATAACCTTTCCAGGAGAAAAATGTATTGTACTGATGTAATTTGTGCTTCTGCTGTTACCATTTAAAGTACTATACTCAAGTAGACAAGGCATATTGTCTACTTCTGGCTCCTGAAAAGTTGATCTAAAATATATTGCGAATTAATTACTAATTGCTAGACCCATATTAGCTGATACATTCTTATTATATAGTAATAGTACAGTGTACTAGCACGGTAATAATATCTAACAGTATTGTAACTCCATACAAACGCACGAAACTCGAGTTATACCTACGCGCCGCGAGCAGAGTACCCATTAGACTGGGCGGACTGTACCTACAGTACCCGCAGCCGCTATCGTGCCGCAGCTCGCATGCGGCGCGTCTGGTAGGTATATAACTCACGAAGACGGCCGAGTTACAATACCGTTAGATTATATTACCGTGGTACTAGGCAGTGAAGAGGTATTTTTTCTACTTTTAATAAAAGACCAAAAGGCCCTCGGGTTATTTAGGTTTTTGTATTCTACGTTAGTAATGTATGTCAAAACAAGTTTGTTCTAAGTCCACAGCTCGCCGGCGTAATGATGATACCGTTAGATAGTCACTCATTTTACCATACAATTTAAACCTCCGGTGGTACTTTGACATTTTTTTTACCACTTTTATAAGGCCTGAACTATACCAACGCGGATGAGAAGTTTGCCTGATAGATTTCATAGGTATAAATTTATCTCTGAGAGAATATAATCTGTCGTAAAAATGTTTAACTGACTGTTCCAACGGCTCAGTGCATAACAATAAATGTCAGTCTGTTTTATTAAGAGCAGATTTAATTGCATCGTAGTTACCCTTATGGACAAGATATTATGAAGTTATTTTGTCTGCAAACCGATGAATTTCTACAAAACCTACCTCCACAATCAAAGGTTTATGGTGCGGGTCTACGGGGATAACCAACGGGTCATCGCACTCCGCAACGCTTAAGAAGTCAGAGATCAAGTTAATCACAACTGTTTTATTACACATTATAATAATATTACAATGTTTTACTAATAAATGCTAAAATATACTTATTAAAATATAATTGCAGTCACTTATTACGCTATAGCGGGTATTAAGTAAAAACATCTTCTTCTGCCTGCCCTGGTCTCATATTACTTGGGGTCGGCGCAGAATGTCTTTCTCTTCCATTCTCTCCAATCAGACGTCATCTCATCATTCACTCCCTTTTCATCCATGTCTCCTCTCACACAATCCATCCATCTTTTCTTTGGTCTTCCTCTTGCCTTATATCCCTCAACTCTCATCTTCATCACCTTTCTAGTCACATGATTTTCATCCCTCCTCATTACATGCCCATACCAGGATAGACGATTTCCTTTCAGCTTTACTTGCACCAGTGCAACTTTAAAAACATACGAGTTTTAAATGGACACAGTCAAACACAGAGCACTTCAATCATACAAATACGAAGAGTGACAAAAGCCGGTACGGCCGGACAGTGATTAGTCATAACGGGCAATACGATGCGCAGAATTATATACACTATGTGGCTTAAATTATATCTGACTAAAAAAGTTAGTTAAATGTTTTTAATAGAAACATAACACGGCAGTATGTACATCGATAGACTTAGTTGGAATACGTGAATAGCACAACTCGACCAATAGTATCTCGTACAAGAACATTATTAAGAGATTGTAATATAATTGACAAATAATCATACGATTCTTGCAAGGTCCATTTCTGACTTCACTATAATCACGTGCGATGAATCGGTTTTCTTTTTTTTTCTTGGCGTGCTTGACCCAGACGTAACGAAAGTCCTTATTCGCGGCTGCCTTCTTTGTTTTCGATAAAAGCAATTTATTTTCAAGTGTGGGGTGATCATTGACATGTATTTTCTGATTGCCCGTCAAACCTATGCGTCTTACTGTCAAAGGACTGCTTTTGGATGCTTGTCTAGCTGCTGCAATAGTAATCTAATCTTTCACGTAGCGATTACAGAAACTCACTATAATCGGTTTCGCACGCTCCTTTTCACGGGTCGGTACTCTTGTTATAAAGTTGACTTGGGTCTTGTTAACAGCTTAGTAGCTTATCTGATAACCAAGACTCGAGAGCATGTTGAACAAATTTTCGTTGTTTGGTTGAGGAACGCCTTTGATTTCCACGTTGTTCATACGCGCCCACTCATGTTCATACGCGGAGTCAGTACACTTAAATAAACTGATACTGGTCTAGATAAGCGAACAAGCGACCGGTCTTCGCTTACTAGTCTAACCAGATGTGACTTAATATCAGCTTTTCCTCAGAGCGACTGCCGTTTGACCTACGCAACCCAAAGGGATAGCGGTATTACATGGTTTAGACCAATAACAACAGTTATTTAAGGGTACTGACGCGGCGTAGCGACTTTCAACAACTGTTCACGAGAGCCAAGAGTGATGGTTTAACATGCTCGCCGAGGCACGAGGCGAGCGATAATTAACAATTAAATACCAAATAACTCCGAAAAGTCAGTAGCGCACGCGGTGGTTTCGAACTCCCCGCACGGCAGTCTGTTGGTATATCCTACTGTCTACTGGCTATCGTTGCCTGCTTTTTGTTTATTTAAGTTTTTTTAGTTAAATCATGATGGGGAAGCTGTCCTCATTAGATTTAATAACATTCGGCAATGAATTGTCATAATAAAATTAGTGCAATTAGAAGAAAATAATATTCTTCAAACATCCTCAAATCAAGGTGAACAAATACTTTTGAGCGGTAGTGTATGTCTAAATAACTGTGAATCGCACAAGTGATTAGTTTATTGAAATCCTGCTAAACAATAAATAAAAAATAAAATGTAACACAAATTAAATCACCGATTGTAAAATATTATTTCGTTTTTTTTGTAATTTGACCCATGTACCTAACAGTTTTGGTGTAAAATTAGGAACAAAATCACATTCATCTTTGGGGTAATGATCATACATAAAAATATTCGCAATAAAGGCACCAAAACATGGAAATTTCAAGAAAATAAATCAAATTTTCAGGTTCATTAATGTCAGCAACAATATGCGACGGTCGATGGTGAAAATAAATAGTAATGTTATTAAAATTGATGCAGTGGGATCTTAAAATAAAATGGGTTTCATCTCAAGGCTATCTAAGGTTGTTAGTCAAAATATGATAAAATAAACTTTTGTTTAAAAAACGTGTCGACATAAATAACCTCCATTTTAGAATCAAATCAAAATTTAACATCACAATGTCAGCAATAGTTACGAATTGACGAGCTCTCTATTAAGCTGAACTATTTCATATATCACAATAGTGACGAATACACTCCAGACGTGAATTGATTTGATGAAAACAATAATTTAGGGGTTTTCCAAGGCAGCGGCACAATACCATATATATATGCATTATTGCGTGTTTAATAAAGTTATTAAGTATTTTTTTATAAATTAACTCCCTTGAAGTTCCAGTAGAGGCAACGAAGAATTGAGACCTATGAATATAAAATAAGATGCGTGTGATATAAAAACATGAGAAATACTGCTTAGTAAGGTAAAAAAATGAATTTTACAAAATACAGATCTTATATACGGGTATACGTAATCCTTAGGTATTCTGTTTCTTTTCACTTCGATTGTTTTTCCAGACATTTCGCTTAAAAAGACAGACGCTACATCACATATCAACTGAAAACGTGTAAATACTTACTCACAAATAGTGAATAAAATAACCGATAAATAGAATCCTGCAAATTCAGATCTATTGTGTGCACGAAGTGGCAACGTAGCATTGAGAGCTTTCGTTGGACGTCACATACGGCTAGCAATGAACGTATAGAATAAAGACGAAAGCGCCACTAGTTTTTGCGACGAAAATCAACGGAACTACGAAAATATTCTGTGCAGCAAGATTGGAAGAAAAATGACGTCCAATTTATTTTTCATATTTTGACTTTTCTAGTATCAGGGGGACATTTCGCAAGCATTTCACGTAGTCTCCTATTTGACGTCCGATATACGGACGACTCAAGCAGGTGGACGCCACATTAGATGCAAAAATGGCCATAGTGGACGTACAATAGATTACGGGATATATATATATATATATATATATATATATATATATATATATATATATATATAATATGTATGTATGTATGTATGAATGTAAGTATATGTATGCATTTCTATATTCGATGTATAAAATATTATTATTATTTAATGTTATGTAATGTATGCGCATCCATCATATCTATTAAATATAATATAATAAAGTCAACTCCACTTTTTAAATACACCTACTATTAATCTCTGCACCACTCTAAGGTAGACTGGCAGAAAATGCATAAGGCATTAAGTCCACCTTTATACGCTATGTGTGTATATAAAGTTAATAAATAATAAAAAAATATATATTTCTACTCCCGCTTTGGCGCTTGTACACGCTAAGTATATCCACCGTGTCTGCTTCAGATAAGACCGAATCATCATGTAGACAATAAGAATAATTTCGGATCTAGGCACGGACATCTTTCAACGTTAACGCGTCGTGTCTATCTCAAACAAAATAATTTTCTTATTCAGCGCCGATGTATCGTGTATATCGAATTCTTGCGTAGGCCCGCTGACAAGCGCTCTTACGACAAACCGATTATATACCTTTCTTTTTATGCCCTAAATGTAACAATTTGCCGATCTGTTATTTATTTTACGCTATACTTAAAAAGGGTACTTTTTCAGGCATAATACTGTATTCATGCGTCAGCATCATTGTATAAAATGTTTTAAATATGGAAACATCGCTGCATCATTTTGTAAAACCGCAGTAGCTTTTAGTTTTAACGCAACTCAAAGAAATTATACTAATTTAAATTAGCTATGTAAATAACAAATTAACATAAATACAAAATTTGTAGTTAAATTTATCCATAAATTTATTGCTTCATTAAACGAGTGATTTATCTACGACAACAATATTAATTGCAACCAATTTTAAAATAAATAAGCATATTGAAAATAAATGTGGTCTACATTACGACTCGAAATAAAGTTATCAGTCAATAAAATTTGAGAAATTGTTTTATTATATGTACAAATCCGCAGGCCTGGATGAAATCATACCAGCATTCCTACAGTGGGGATGCACAACGATTGTGCCGCACCTGCTCGACATCTACAGGGCCTCAATAGTGCACAGATACATACCTTGCAGGTGGAGGGAAGTTAAAGTCATATTCCTCCCAAAACCTGGCAAAACTGACTACTCACAAGCGAAAGCATATAGACCCATCAGCTTGACCTCCTTCTTATTGAAAACGCTGGAGAGACTTACGGACCGATACCTCCGTGAGGGCGCATTACTGCGCAATCCACTACACCCACATCAACACGCCTACAGAAGTGGCAGGTCAACTGAATCGGCGCTGCATTCCGTTGTGGGAACCATTGAAACAGCGCTTACCAACAAGTTAATGACACTGGGGGCCTTCATTGACATAGAAGGCGCCTTCGACAAAACTAAGTTCATCAGTATCAGCCGGGCCCTCGAAAAGTTCGGAGTTGAGCAAACCCTTAGTGGCTGGATTGATCAACTGCTGAAACAGAGGGCAATACAATTCACGGTAAACTCCACCACAAGGGACATAGTTGTAAAAGGCTGCCCTCAGGGAGGTGTACTCTCACCCCTGTTGTGGAACATTGTGGTGGACGATCTGTTACGGAACTTAAACGACAGACGATTCTTCACGGTCGGCTATGCAGACGACTTCACCATCCTGATCAAAGGTGACTCAGAAGACACGATCCGAAATCGGATGCAAGCAGCCATCAGGATCATGGAGGAATGGTGCAACCAACATGAACTGACGGTTAACCCCAACAAAACGGAGCTAGTACTTTTCACCAACAAAAGGAAAACCCATATATGCAAAACACCAAAACTCTTTGGAACGGAGCTTACCCTATCGAATGAATTCAAGTACTTGGGCGTAATACTTGACCATAAGCTAAACTGGGGCAAGCACATCAGCACAAAAACAACAAAAGCATGCACAATCTTCTGGCAATGTCGGAGAATCATAGGCAAAAAATGGGGTCTCAAACCATCAATTACCCTGTGGATCTACACTGCCATTATACGCCCCATGCTTACATATGGTGCAGTAGTGTGGTGGCCACGCACGCAACTAAGCACAATCACAAAAAAGCTACAGAGCCTTCAACGCCTAGCCTGCTTGGCCAAAACAGGCATGCATGCATGCATGAAGAGCACCCCAACAGCCGCCTTGGAGATACTACTGGACTTAAGACCGCTGCACCTAATGATCCAGCAGGAAGCTGGCGCTGCAGCAATCCGTCTAGACAAGCTCGGGCTATGGAGAAAGGATGATCGAATTACTCACGCACGCCTAAAAGGGACCTTAACCAAAGAGATCCCGATGCTAGAGGCCGCTTGCGATCTCATCCCTAAAACTTTTGTCTTTGACAAAAAATATCGCATCCAATTGCAGGAGGAACACAAAGACTGCTCTGGTATACACGAAGTCAGAGTATACACAGATGGCTCAAAAACGAAGTATGGGACGGGTGCGGGCGTATTCTCCCATGACTTAAATATCAACATCTCAACATCCCTTGGCACCCATAACACCATATTCCAAGCCGAGTGTGTTGGGATAACAAGAGCCGCAACAGCAATCGCGTCTAGGAACGTAAGTGACCTGGCTATACGCATTATCACGGACAGTGCCTCTGTACTACAAGCTCTAGGCAGCAACTGCTTTAACAGCGGCCTCATCATGGAATGCCACCTAGAGCTGCAAAAGATTGCAGAGAAGAATCGGGTTACGCTGCAGTGGATTAAAGGCCACAGCAACTCCGCAGGCAATGACGCCGCAGACCAACTGGCACGGCAAGGATCGGACACAACGATAATGGGAACCGAGCCGATTGTACCGATACCAGCAAGCCAAATCAAAACGTGGCTACGTGAGAGAACCGCACATGAACACGAAAAACAGTGGGCAAACATAAAAGAATGCAGACAAACAAAAGATGCCATCCCCTGCTTGAACAAGCGACTCTCACACAAGCTGCTGCATTCTAATAGGAAAACACTAAAGCATCTGATGGGCATAATAACCGGCCACTGTCCACTCAACAAGCACCTATTCAACATAGGCGTTACGGACAGCCCACTGTGCAGGGGCTGCATGGAAACCGAAGAAACACCCGCTCACGTCATTCTGCACTGTGCAAGTGTGAGCGATCAACGGGCAAAGCTGCTAAACAACCCCAGAACCATGAGTGAAGCTTTAAACGACACCAGCCAACTAATGGCTTTCTGGAAGGAAGTAAGGTGGTATGAGTAGTCGGCGTCAATGAAGTCGCCACATACGCACAATGGCCCAAATAAGTGGCTAAGTGCGGCAAACCCACGACCAACTAACTAACTAACTATATGTACTTATAAATAAATGAATGGCTTTAACAATCTTAACATCACAGATGTGAGATAACATCTAGTCCGTTTAATTAACGCAAGTGAAGTAAAAACGAATCGAACTAAACTCAGGGCCGAATAGGTACAATTATTGGTATAGGTACAATATGTGCCTTCATTGGTATAAGTAGGTAGATGAATAAAACAGTGCTATCAAAGGAATACTCTTCTGTCTCTTTCGTATCGGTGCCATATAATTAGGCATGTATTGTTATGTGGGAGGTAATATCGATCTAATAAGGATGTCGATAATTAACAATTTAATACGCAGATAACTTAATTATTTTACTCTGGCCTGGTTGTAAGAATCATGAGAAGAGATAATTGAGAAATTAAATACTTTGTACTTACCCCGGCGTTTTAGCAAAAGTGCCTGGCAATCTTTTTTGTGAAGCGGTTGTAACTCTTTCCGATCTGTCTTGTCTCCGCCACTCCATCGTGGGAGTGTGATCGACCGAGTAGGGGGCACGCGCATCACAGTAAGCATCCTTGACCATGTCCCCGTCCGATGCATAGTAGTGCTTAACTAGCTACCCCAAAGACAAAACTAAGACATAAAAACGCAATTTTACAGAATAGAAAAGATTGTGAGTTACATATTCCTAAAACTTTTGAGAACTACTTCAAGTATACTATATGTTTGAACTACGACTTGCTTTTCAAATACAACGCTAACGTAGACGTGATATATCTCTGGTTTATAAGACAAGAAGAAGATATATAAGGACTATTCTCACCGGGCCCCGAGACAGATTGCATTGGCAACCGCACTATTGAATCAAACAGGCAGTTTACAAAATGTAGTAGTTTTTGTGTTGCCTCGTCAAACATCTTGAATCTTCGATCCTGACTGTCATGCAGATCTTTGACGGGCATGATGCGTAGTTAATGCCATATAAAAATTCAAAACGAGTCGAGACATGTTTTTAGGTATTATGCTCGACACCAAACTACAATGGGGTCCACATATTGAAAGGCTATCGGGCAAACTCAGTTCTGCAGCTTATGCAGTTAAGACAATTAGGCGCCTTACAGATTTAGAAACAGCTAGAATGGTTTATTTCAGTTATTTTCATAGCTTAATGTCGTATGGGATTCTTCTATGGGGGAGTGCTGCAGACCTAAATACAATATTCGTTCTACAGAAAAGAGCTGTAAGGGGAATTTATAACCTCGGTCCAAGAGTTACTCTAAGAGAAAAATTCAAAGAAATAAACATTCTAACTGTTGTATCACAATATATTTATGAAAATCTGTTATATGTACATAAAAATATTGACAAATTTAGTAAAAAATGTGATATACATTCTGTAAATACGAGACACAAGAATAATCTGGTAGTTCATAGCACTCGTCTCCACAAAATAAGTAGCTGTTTTATGGGGCAATGTATACGCTTGTATAACAAGCTCCCTCATAATTTAAGAAACTTGTCTATAAATAAGTTCAAAATTATTGTTAAAGCGAAATTATGTTCAAAAGCATACTATAAAATATCTGAATATAAAGACGACCAAAACGCTTGGGATTGAGCTGTTCTGATTCGGCACACAAAAATAATTGTATAAAATGCTTTTTTTAAATGACGTTTCGTAAGTACTTGCAAAGTTTATACGAAATAAAGAAGTATTTCATTTCATTTCATTTAAAAAAATATAGGTGATGGCTCTTAAATGAGAAATAGTTTTGCTCCTTATAACAAGATGTAGTTAAACGTGTTTCTTCTGTACACTGTCTGGATACACGGATATGAACGTCATGAACGTTATCTATGTGATAAGAGCTTAAGAATACAAAGTGTCTACAACTAATTACATTTCGTGGGTCTCGTAATGGGTGACTAAGAAAATACACTAAGCAAATAGTTTTCCGAACAGCCAGAAAACTATACCAAACCCTGTACCAAGCCATCTGGACAGCGTGGTACTAGTAGGTCTACTAGACCAAATCCTTCCATTGGCTCACAAGATATTGCCACGCAAACTAGGAGAGGCCTATCTGCAGCAGTGGAATTTATGATGATGATGATATATTTTTATGATGCAAGAAAAATATGTCAGAATCGTAATGTAATGTAATTGGTCACGATTGTGTATAATGAGGTAATTAGTATGTTACCTCATTATACACAAAAAAAGCTAGTAAAAATACTGTTATTTTTGTCATTTTTGACATATAGTCGACATCTTCTATACATATCGTTCGACTCAAATTAAAGAGAGTCACTAGGGTTGTCAGGCTAAAATCGAAAGTGTCTAGGTTGATGGATTGTAATGTGACGTGACTAACAATGGAATTCAATATTAAATCTATAGATAGATCTGTAGATTTTAAATTCATTTCTGACATAAGATCAATACTAAACATGTTAAACACGTTTCTCGAATCTCAAAATCCTTGTATGAATCGAATATTGAAAATGGTAGTCGCTTATTTTCTCAAAAAAAAAACAAATCTGACAAAGTGGATGGTACTTAATACATACTTGTCAGCAAAAGTAAAATATTTGCTCATTCATGTTTCATATCTGGGTCAAATCAGTTGGACACGCAAGGCCAAAAAATTGTCGTAGTAGGGCAAACAAGTAAGCGGAATCGTGAGTTTTAGTGTATATATTTTCCGTTTCATATTTTATCCGAGTCTCATGGGACTTGAGAAACATTGTAATCAGCGACAAAAGTACAACGTAGACTAGACATATTTAGAACGAATATAATACTGCTATAACACGCGATTTAGTGAGCGTCACGAATTTTTTAATTTTCAAAAAAACATTGCCTGTTTATAAAATTCTGCGGTAAATAGTAACCCAACGTTTCTATGTGTGTTTGTGTTTGTTTGTGGCCACGGGATGACCCATGTCGAAACGTCAGGGCATAGACCGAGAATTTTATTTTTTGTTCAAATAATTACGCAATAAAAGCATGTTACCTAAATATGTAAAAATATCAAAAATATGTAAGTACTCGTATTTAAATTTTTTGTGGTGTGTTGACCAGAGCAAAAATTAAGAAATAGAGAAGCTCGTTTGTCAGGTCAAATTGTGCTTACTTCAGTAAACAGAAAAATAAGAAGTAGTCTTTGTGTATACCTGGTGCTGAAAGTTTATCTCTTACTCACCTCCAAAACATTCACATACGAGCTCCAGAGTGTCACCTTCGTTGTAAGGCTCCAGTAATCGCGTATGACTTCGAGTCTTTGCATCCATTATCGTTGGCCGGTTCGGTGGGGCTGGGGCTGCGGTGGGGGGGTCTAGCTAAAAGTAAATACAGCTATATAATAATACTTTCCTAATATCCCATTTTACCGAATCTTAATAATCCGTTGATGACATATTCTGTAGAGAGCATATATATATGTACATATCATATCATAATCTATTTTAAACTTTCGCGATTTGTATACATCATACAATATTATTTAGCGGGTCTTAGTCGCGATAATTTACATATTTCAAGGCATAAATACCTCTGTTATTCTCCTACGTTTCTACCGGCTTGCAACGGTTGTGGTCGCGGAGGGACTGATGTCAGCTCAGCGCCGTCCTTGTTAAGCGCGGGTTTCGGCAGCTACCCTCACTTGTTTTGTATTTTTGATATTTTTAGTTCTATCCGCACTGTCGGTACTTCGACACACTACACTTATGACGTCTACACACTGATGAGTTGTGTTACTGCGGCGTTGTTTGCATTTGTTGATAACTGGATTCCAAGTGGTCGATAGTCTGTATCCGTCCTCCCGGTTGAAATTTCTATGTTTTTTGATTTCAACCGCTTCACGTACTATCCTGGAGTAATAGTGGCGATCGGTGGATAAGACTTGTGTGGTTTGGTCCAGATTCCAGCAAATGCTCAGCTATGGCAGATTTATTAATTTGTCGATTTTTGACAGCTGTGATATGTTCTTTGACCCTTTCAGCGATCGTTCGTTTGGTCTGTCCGATATAGGAACTACCACAACTGCAATCAACCTTGTAGACGCCTGGTGTTTGTAGAGGAATTACGTCCTTTGGGGTACGCAGATTGTGTGCTACCTTGGAGAGGGGACTATACAGTCTTGATGGAGTATTTCTGTAGTACGGTTCCAACCTTGCCCGTCACTCCCTTGTAAGCCGGCACTCTGCTTACTTCAGATTTGCGGTCCTTCCTCTTCCGACAGGGTATCTCCTTTTTGTATCCGTTGGGCCTTAGTACCTCCTGAACATCAAACAACTTTCAAGACAATTCACTGTTTAAGTGTTCAGGGTCACAGAGGTCATAGGCTCTGTTCACTAACGAGGTCGCTATCGGATTCCAAATGTCGCGGGTGATGATGCGAGCAGGCGTTGAGATACCTGTCGGTGT